>JAWPHD010015385.1:0-55631 GCA_037043455.1 Cyrtodaria siliqua | reverse complement strand
CAGGAAACTTTTAAACACTAACTTTTATGAAACTGTAACATCTAACAATCATGAACATAACTATGGAATAAATCCAAATATTTAAAATTTAAACATGCCTTTGTTTTAACATATCAACATAATAATTACCCATTCTCATAGAAGGCACGGCCTATAGCCACGGTGACCATTACAAATCCCTTCATTTCTACAAACTGACCGCTGATTATTTACTAAACAAGTTTCCAAACTTAAATGCTTAACATTAATGCAAAGTTTTTGGTGACACCTATGTGACACATGCAGATGGCTGGGTAACTGTTCACATTATGATGATATGTAGAACATCAGCCTATGAACAGTTACCCATTTTCGGTGACCACGAAAAGTAACGCGGATAACACCATAGCCATCTTTGTTTTTGCTGCCTCCCCAAATATGACATGAATCGGTGATTACGAAGTTTTTTAATTTAAACTCGAAATTGAATATTTCCATTTCAGTTAAAATTGTAGAGAAAATAATAGACATAACGGTCACTGCAGCTATGGTTATGCAGACTGCGAATTAAAAATAAAGTAAAAAATGAAATGGTATGCACAAAAACATCCAGATAGTTTTAGTGCAGTATGAACTGAAAAGTAGGTAGCATACCAGACATGGCTCAAACCTACACTTCCAGACTTATTATACCAGACCTTAACTAAGAACTTACTTACACTATCATATCACAACTTTAAATAGTTACGACTCAGATCAGACCAACCAACGATATTTTGTATGCTGGAGGCACACCCAGTATTTAAGGTCTGACATGAGTCTGATATAAAAGGTCTGATATGAGTGTCTGACATGGGTCTGCTATGAATGTATCTAGTAGTGTAGGTCTGACATGGGTCTGATAAGGTGGGTCTGACATGGGTCTTATATTGTAGGTCTGATATCAGTCTGATATTGTATGGGCAATATATGCACATTGAATGTCGGACAGACTCATTCCAGATCTATCCAAAATATCAAACTCAATTCAGACTTTCACTATTTAATGCATGTCAGACAGACCTACACTTTCAGACTCATGTCAGACCTACAATTACATCAAACTTACGCTATCACTCATAGTTATAAGACTTAAAGTATCAGAGTCTGACCTAGAACATATCAGTGAGATGCAGACCTATATGTACACAATAATAGTTTTTGTGTCTGATATTGTAGGTCTGATATGGGTCTGAATATTTTGGCTGATATGAGTCTGATATGCATCAGATATTGTAGGGCTGATATTCAAGAGTCTGAATATTGTAAGTCTGATGCGCGTCTAATACTGTTATTCCAGTAAGTATGATTTTGCATGTCTGATCAGAGTTGGTCATAGCAGAGTGCAATTTATTGTTGGGTCTGTCTGATAGTTCAATGTATCTTATATGGAAACCTATTCTCCTACATTAATGCATTCTTAAATAAACAGTTATATACAATTTACAGGCTCCAATTATAGTATCTACAAAAATAAAATTGAAAAATGTGTGCAAATTCACATACAGTCATTGGAAAAATAACAAAAAAACTGAGATGGTCTATTTTTACCCGCAAGTGTTACTTCCCTTGGCAATATGTGTCGATATCTCAAAATGGAAAATGTCGCAATATTTTGATGATTTCTGAGCAATTTTGTGTTGAAAATATCAAAACGCACTACAACCTGTGTTCTAAACCTGAAATTGTGTATAATCGTGCTATGCATATTTTCCTTAAGGTCGGAATCTACAGTTTTCTTTGAAATTCAGTCTATTTTCAGACATGTACAGTAATTAGGTTAAATAACTTGAATTCTATTTTTCAGAACTAACAAACATGCCCTATTCCTGAAAGACCATATAATTTCCTCTCAAAATATAGCAAATACATGCTAGAAAGCAACAAAGTCAGTTTCTCTGCCTACAAATACAATTCATTTACCCCACCCACTTAGCACTCAAAAAATGGAAAACATGACATTTATAGAGACACGGCAGCATATACCTGTCCCTTATTTGAGATATAACACATCCATAATTGAATGACAAACACTCCAAATTGTCATAAAAATGCTATTTCTACATACCTTATCCGGCTTTTTTTTCCGTAATCTTATGTCGAATGGAGAGATGAAGGTATTGATCAAGTAAAGCTACCATTTACAACATAGCCACCAGTAACTAGTTTCTGTTTACAGACTCTATACCGGTCACAGTACAAAAACTTTATTTACACCAAAATTAACTATTATGGCATACTAAGTCAAAAACACCACATTTGTGGATTTCTTTTTTATTGTCTAGCCTGTACATGGCTTTTAATCTCTTAGATTTCTGTTTTATAAGAAATTCCCCATGGACATTCATTCGAAACTAAGGAGTCTCCCCTTAAGGGCAAAAATATTTTTTCAAATTTTTATTTGTTACTTTTAAATCACTTATTCCAGTTATTTCGAGCATTTTGATACGTCAGCTGTGCCAATGCGATGGAATTTAGGCATTTCAGAGCTTCTTAAACTTGGCACTATAATACCTGAAAAGTTACATATTTATCAGTATTTTTTGTTCTTTTTTTCCTCTTCTTAGAATCAAAATTAAGTTGGTATATGTGTTGTAAATGTACTTTTGAGTACTTTACCTACATAGTATTCAGGGTACAGAAAAATCATTTATTCCTGAACTCAAAATATAAAGAACCTGCTTCAGAACTTATCTAGAGTAGTCTCCCTTAGCCTACATAGCAACAACGCCATGATGCATAGCAACAACTTCACCCTTGCCTAGCAACGCCAGTATAGCATGTGACATAGTGCAGATTTTTTGTCAAACATTGAGGCAATCTATACCAGACATGACAAAGTCGACAAGGTCATATTTTCCAAAAAACTTGCATCATGCGTTCGGGCGCGGTAGTAAGGCTTGAACTGACGCATATAAAAAAAAATAGTGTATCCGAGAAGCAGTTTGTCGAAAAGGGCAGGGCAGCAATAAACAATATACTGCCCTGCTTTAGCAACATTCATGCCCAGTGCAGAATATATTCAACAGTGTGTCATGCCCATCTTGCCAGCTATTCCACCAACTTTTTGCCATATGGCAAACACAGAAATATTTCAAAGGAAGACCATAAAAACATCAAACGGGTACTTGATACAGTATTTTCAGGAGAAATGTTGGGTCGCATTTCCAAACTCTACACAACAAACAAGTGTGAACATTTAAACAGTCGAGTGTTTACGTATGCACCAAAAAACATGGAACAGGCAAGTCTGCCCAATTGTTAGCTAAAAAGGCTGGATTGAAATATGCGATGGCAGACCCTTTCACAATGCACATTGCTCAACGCGATCGGTTGAGTAAGTATCGCACACAGCTGTCGGAAACAGTCCAATACAAGCACAACCGTTATATATCCCGCAAACGACGAAGTAACAGGAAACTTTTAAACACTAACTTTTATGAAACTGTAACATCTAACAATCATGAACATAACTATGGAATAAATCCAAATATTTAAAATTTAAACATGCCTTTGTTTTAACATATCAACATAATAATTACCCATTCTCATAGAAGGCACGGCCTATAGCCACGGTGACCATTACAAATCCCTTCATTTCTACAAACTGACCGCTGATTATTTACTAAACAAGTTTCCAAACTTAAATGCTTAACATTAATGCAAAGTTTTTGGTGACACCTATGTGACACATGCAGATGGCTGGGTAACTGTTCACATTATGATGATATGTAGAACATCAGCCTATGAACAGTTACCCATTTTCGGTGACCACGAAAAGTAACGCGGATAACACCATAGCCATCTTTGTTTTTGCTGCCTCCCCAAATATGACATGAATCGGTGATTACGAAGTTTTTTAATTTAAACTCGAAATTGAATATTTCCATTTCAGTTAAAATTGTAGAGAAAATAATAGACATAACGGTCACTGCAGCTATGGTTATGCAGACTGCGAATTAAAAATAAAGTAAAAAATGAAATGGTATGCACAAAAACATCCAGATAGTTTTAGTGCAGTATGAACTGAAAAGTAGGTAGCATACCAGACATGGCTCAAACCTACACTTCCAGACTTATTATACCAGACCTTAACTAAGAACTTACTTACACTATCATATCACAACTTTAAATAGTTACGACTCAGATCAGACCAACCAACGATATTTTGTATGCTGGAGGCACACCCAGTATTTAAGGTCTGACATGAGTCTGATATAAAAGGTCTGATATGAGTGTCTGACATGGGTCTGCTATGAATGTATCTAGTAGTGTAGGTCTGACATGGGTCTGATAAGGTGGGTCTGACATGGGTCTTATATTGTAGGTCTGATATCAGTCTGATATTGTATGGGCAATATATGCACATTGAATGTCGGACAGACTCATTCCAGATCTATCCAAAATATCAAACTCAATTCAGACTTTCACTATTTAATGCATGTCAGACAGACCTACACTTTCAGACTCATGTCAGACCTACAATTACATCAAACTTACGCTATCACTCATAGTTATAAGACTTAAAGTATCAGAGTCTGACCTAGAACATATCAGTGAGATGCAGACCTATATGTACACAATAATAGTTTTTGTGTCTGATATTGTAGGTCTGATATGGGTCTGAATATTTTGGCTGATATGAGTCTGATATGCATCAGATATTGTAGGGCTGATATTCAAGAGTCTGAATATTGTAAGTCTGATGCGCGTCTAATACTGTTATTCCAGTAAGTCTGATTTTGCATGTCTGATCAGAGTTGGTCATAGCAGAGTGCAATTTATTGTTGGGTCTGTCTGATAGTTCAAGGTATCTTATATGGAAACCTATTCTCCTACATTAATGCATTCTTAAATAAACAGTTATATACAATTTACAGGCTCCAATTATAGTATCTACAAAAATAAAATTGAAAAATGTGTGCAAATTCACATACAGTCATTGGAAAAATAACAAAAAAACTGAGATGGTCTATTTTTACCCGCAAGTGTTACTTCCCTTGGCAATATGTGTCGATATCTCAAAATGGAAAATGTCGCAATATTTTGATGATTTCTGAGCAATTTTGTGTTGAAAATATCAAAACGCACTACAACCTGTGTTCTAAACCTGAAATTGTGTATAATCGTGCTATGCATATTTTCCTTAAGGTCGGAATCTACAGTTTTCTTTGAAATTCAGTCTATTTTCAGACATGTACAGTAATTAGGTTAAATAACTTGAATTCTATTTTTCAGAACTAACAAACATGCCCTATTCCTGAAAGACCATATAATTTCCTCTCAAAATATAGCAAATACATGCTAGAAAGCAACAAAGTCAGTTTCTCTGCCTACAAATACAATTCATTTACCCCACCCACTTAGCACTCAAAAAATGGAAAACATGACATTTATAGAGACACGGCAGCATATACCTGTCCCTTATTTGAGATATAACACATCCATAATTGAATGACAAACACTCCAAATTGTCATAAAAATGCTATTTCTACATACCTTATCCGGCTTTTTTTTCCGTAATCTTATGTCGAATGGAGAGATGAAGGTATTGATCAAGTAAAGCTACCATTTACAACATAGCCACCAGTAACTAGTTTCTGTTTACAGACTCTATACCGGTCACAGTACAAAAACTTTATTTACACCAAAATTAACTATTATGGCATACTAAGTCAAAAACACCACATTTGTGGATTTCTTTTTTATTGTCTAGCCTGTACATGGCTTTTAATCTCTTAGATTTCTGTTTTATAAGAAATTCCCCATGGACATTCATTCGAAACTAAGGAGTCTCCCCTTAAGGGCAAAAATATTTTTTCAAATTTTTATTTGTTACTTTTAAATCACTTATTCCAGTTATTTCGAGCATTTTGATACGTCAGCTGTGCCAATGCGATGGAATTTAGGCATTTCAGAGCTTCTTAAACTTGGCACTATAATACCTGAAAAGTTACATATTTATCAGTATTTTTTGTTCTTTTTTTCCTCTTCTTAGAATCAAAATTAAGTTGGTATATGTGTTGTAAATGTACTTTTGAGTACTTTACCTACATAGTATTCAGGGTACAGAAAAATCATTTATTCCTGAACTCAAAATATAAAGAACCTGCTTCAGAACTTATCTAGAGTAGTCTCCCTTAGCCTACATAGCAACAACGCCATGATGCATAGCAACAACTTCACCCTTGCCTAGCAACGCCAGTATAGCATGTGACATAGTGCAGATTTTTTGTCAAACATTGAGGCAATCTATACCAGACATGACAAAGTCGACAAGGTCATATTTTCCAAAAAACTTGCATCATGCGTTCGGGCGCGGTAGTAAGGCTTGAACTGACGCATATAAAAAAAAATAGTGTATCCGAGAAGCAGTTTGTCGAAAAGGGCAGGGCAGCAATAAACAATATACTGCCCTGCTTTAGCAACATTCATGCCCAGTGCAGAATATATTCAACAGTGTGTCATGCCCATCTTGCCAGCTATTCCACCAACTTTTTGCCATATGGCAAACACAGAAATATTTCAAAGGAAGACCATAAAAACATCAAACGGGTACTTGATACAGTATTTTCAGGAGAAATGTTGGGTCGCATTTCCAAACTCTACACAACAAACAAGTGTGAACATTTAAACAGTCGAGTGTTTACGTATGCACCAAAAAACATGGAACAGGCAAGTCTGCCCAATTGTTAGCTAAAAAGGCTGGATTGAAATATGCGATGGCAGACCCTTTCACAATGCACATTGCTCAACGCGATCGGTTGAGTAAGTATCGCACACAGCTGTCGGAAACAGTCCAATACAAGCACAACCGTTATATATCCCGCAAACGACGAAGTAACAGGAAACTTTTAAACACTAACTTTTATGAAACTGTAACATCTAACAATCATGAACATAACTATGGAATAAATCCAAATATTTAAAATTTAAACATGCCTTTGTTTTAACATATCAACATAATAATTACCCATTCTCATAGAAGGCACGGCCTATAGCCACGGTGACCATTACAAATCCCTTCATTTCTACAAACTGACCGCTGATTATTTACTAAACAAGTTTCCAAACTTAAATGCTTAACATTAATGCAAAGTTTTTGGTGACACCTATGTGACACATGCAGATGGCTGGGTAACTGTTCACATTATGATGATATGTAGAACATCAGCCTATGAACAGTTACCCATTTTCGGTGACCACGAAAAGTAACGCGGATAACACCATAGCCATCTTTGTTTTTGCTGCCTCCCCAAATATGACATGAATCGGTGATTACGAAGTTTTTTAATTTAAACTCGAAATTGAATATTTCCATTTCAGTTAAAATTGTAGAGAAAATAATAGACATAACGGTCACTGCAGCTATGGTTATGCAGACTGCGAATTAAAAATAAAGTAAAAAATGAAATGGTATGCACAAAAACATCCAGATAGTTTTAGTGCAGTATGAACTGAAAAGTAGGTAGCATACCAGACATGGCTCAAACCTACACTTCCAGACTTATTATACCAGACCTTAACTAAGAACTTACTTACACTATCATATCACAACTTTAAATAGTTACGACTCAGATCAGACCAACCAACGATATTTTGTATGCTGGAGGCACACCCAGTATTTAAGGTCTGACATGAGTCTGATATAAAAGGTCTGATATGAGTGTCTGACATGGGTCTGCTATGAATGTATCTAGTAGTGTAGGTCTGACATGGGTCTGATAAGGTGGGTCTGACATGGGTCTTATATTGTAGGTCTGATATCAGTCTGATATTGTATGGGCAATATATGCACATTGAATGTCGGACAGACTCATTCCAGATCTATCCAAAATATCAAACTCAATTCAGACTTTCACTATTTAATGCATGTCAGACAGACCTACACTTTCAGACTCATGTCAGACCTACAATTACATCAAACTTACGCTATCACTCATAGTTATAAGACTTAAAGTATCAGAGTCTGACCTAGAACATATCAGTGAGATGCAGACCTATATGTACACAATAATAGTTTTTGTGTCTGATATTGTAGGTCTGATATGGGTCTGAATATTTTGGCTGATATGAGTCTGATATGCATCAGATATTGTAGGGCTGATATTCAAGAGTCTGAATATTGTAAGTCTGATGCGCGTCTAATACTGTTATTCCAGTAAGTCTGATTTTGCATGTCTGATCAGAGTTGGTCATAGCAGAGTGCAATTTATTGTTGGGTCTGTCTGATAGTTCAAGGTATCTTATATGGAAACCTATTCTCCTACATTAATGCATTCTTAAATAAACAGTTATATACAATTTACAGGCTCCAATTATAGTATCTACAAAAATAAAATTGAAAAATGTGTGCAAATTCACATACAGTCATTGGAAAAATAACAAAAAAACTGAGATGGTCTATTTTTACCCGCAAGTGTTACTTCCCTTGGCAATATGTGTCGATATCTCAAAATGGAAAATGTCGCAATATTTTGATGATTTCTGAGCAATTTTGTGTTGAAAATATCAAAACGCACTACAACCTGTGTTCTAAACCTGAAATTGTGTATAATCGTGCTATGCATATTTTCCTTAAGGTCGGAATCTACAGTTTTCTTTGAAATTCAGTCTATTTTCAGACATGTACAGTAATTAGGTTAAATAACTTGAATTCTATTTTTCAGAACTAACAAACATGCCCTATTCCTGAAAGACCATATAATTTCCTCTCAAAATATAGCAAATACATGCTAGAAAGCAACAAAGTCAGTTTCTCTGCCTACAAATACAATTCATTTACCCCACCCACTTAGCACTCAAAAAATGGAAAACATGACATTTATAGAGACACGGCAGCATATACCTGTCCCTTATTTGAGATATAACACATCCATAATTGAATGACAAACACTCCAAATTGTCATAAAAATGCTATTTCTACATACCTTATCCGGCTTTTTTTTCCGTAATCTTATGTCGAATGGAGAGATGAAGGTATTGATCAAGTAAAGCTACCATTTACAACATAGCCACCAGTAACTAGTTTCTGTTTACAGACTCTATACCGGTCACAGTACAAAAACTTTATTTACACCAAAATTAACTATTATGGCATACTAAGTCAAAAACACCACATTTGTGGATTTCTTTTTTATTGTCTAGCCTGTACATGGCTTTTAATCTCTTAGATTTCTGTTTTATAAGAAATTCCCCATGGACATTCATTCGAAACTAAGGAGTCTCCCCTTAAGGGCAAAAATATTTTTTCAAATTTTTATTTGTTACTTTTAAATCACTTATTCCAGTTATTTCGAGCATTTTGATACGTCAGCTGTGCCAATGCGATGGAATTTAGGCATTTCAGAGCTTCTTAAACTTGGCACTATAATACCTGAAAAGTTACATATTTATCAGTATTTTTTGTTCTTTTTTTCCTCTTCTTAGAATCAAAATTAAGTTGGTATATGTGTTGTAAATGTACTTTTGAGTACTTTACCTACATAGTATTCAGGGTACAGAAAAATCATTTATTCCTGAACTCAAAATATAAAGAACCTGCTTCAGAACTTATCTAGAGTAGTCTCCCTTAGCCTACATAGCAACAACGCCATGATGCATAGCAACAACTTCACCCTTGCCTAGCAACGCCAGTATAGCATGTGACATAGTGCAGATTTTTTGTCAAACATTGAGGCAATCTATACCAGACATGACAAAGTCGACAAGGTCATATTTTCCAAAAAACTTGCATCATGCGTTCGGGCGCGGTAGTAAGGCTTGAACTGACGCATATAAAAAAAAATAGTGTATCCGAGAAGCAGTTTGTCGAAAAGGGCAGGGCAGCAATAAACAATATACTGCCCTGCTTTAGCAACATTCATGCCCAGTGCAGAATATATTCAACAGTGTGTCATGCCCATCTTGCCAGCTATTCCACCAACTTTTTGCCATATGGCAAACACAGAAATATTTCAAAGGAAGACCATAAAAACATCAAACGGGTACTTGATACAGTATTTTCAGGAGAAATGTTGGGTCGCATTTCCAAACTCTACACAACAAACAAGTGTGAACATTTAAACAGTCGAGTGTTTACGTATGCACCAAAAAACATGGAACAGGCAAGTCTGCCCAATTGTTAGCTAAAAAGGCTGGATTGAAATATGCGATGGCAGACCCTTTCACAATGCACATTGCTCAACGCGATCGGTTGAGTAAGTATCGCACACAGCTGTCGGAAACAGTCCAATACAAGCACAACCGTTATATATCCCGCAAACGACGAAGTAACAGGAAACTTTTAAACACTAACTTTTATGAAACTGTAACATCTAACAATCATGAACATAACTATGGAATAAATCCAAATATTTAAAATTTAAACATGCCTTTGTTTTAACATATCAACATAATAATTACCCATTCTCATAGAAGGCACGGCCTATAGCCACGGTGACCATTACAAATCCCTTCATTTCTACAAACTGACCGCTGATTATTTACTAAACAAGTTTCCAAACTTAAATGCTTAACATTAATGCAAAGTTTTTGGTGACACCTATGTGACACATGCAGATGGCTGGGTAACTGTTCACATTATGATGATATGTAGAACATCAGCCTATGAACAGTTACCCATTTTCGGTGACCACGAAAAGTAACGCGGATAACACCATAGCCATCTTTGTTTTTGCTGCCTCCCCAAATATGACATGAATCGGTGATTACGAAGTTTTTTAATTTAAACTCGAAATTGAATATTTCCATTTCAGTTAAAATTGTAGAGAAAATAATAGACATAACGGTCACTGCAGCTATGGTTATGCAGACTGCGAATTAAAAATAAAGTAAAAAATGAAATGGTATGCACAAAAACATCCAGATAGTTTTAGTGCAGTATGAACTGAAAAGTAGGTAGCATACCAGACATGGCTCAAACCTACACTTCCAGACTTATTATACCAGACCTTAACTAAGAACTTACTTACACTATCATATCACAACTTTAAATAGTTACGACTCAGATCAGACCAACCAACGATATTTTGTATGCTGGAGGCACACCCAGTATTTAAGGTCTGACATGAGTCTGATATAAAAGGTCTGATATGAGTGTCTGACATGGGTCTGCTATGAATGTATCTAGTAGTGTAGGTCTGACATGGGTCTGATAAGGTGGGTCTGACATGGGTCTTATATTGTAGGTCTGATATCAGTCTGATATTGTATGGGCAATATATGCACATTGAATGTCGGACAGACTCATTCCAGATCTATCCAAAATATCAAACTCAATTCAGACTTTCACTATTTAATGCATGTCAGACAGACCTACACTTTCAGACTCATGTCAGACCTACAATTACATCAAACTTACGCTATCACTCATAGTTATAAGACTTAAAGTATCAGAGTCTGACCTAGAACATATCAGTGAGATGCAGACCTATATGTACACAATAATAGTTTTTGTGTCTGATATTGTAGGTCTGATATGGGTCTGAATATTTTGGCTGATATGAGTCTGATATGCATCAGATATTGTAGGGCTGATATTCAAGAGTCTGAATATTGTAAGTCTGATGCGCGTCTAATACTGTTATTCCAGTAAGTCTGATTTTGCATGTCTGATCAGAGTTGGTCATAGCAGAGTGCAATTTATTGTTGGGTCTGTCTGATAGTTCAAGGTATCTTATATGGAAACCTATTCTCCTACATTAATGCATTCTTAAATAAACAGTTATATACAATTTACAGGCTCCAATTATAGTATCTACAAAAATAAAATTGAAAAATGTGTGCAAATTCACATACAGTCATTGGAAAAATAACAAAAAAACTGAGATGGTCTATTTTTACCCGCAAGTGTTACTTCCCTTGGCAATATGTGTCGATATCTCAAAATGGAAAATGTCGCAATATTTTGATGATTTCTGAGCAATTTTGTGTTGAAAATATCAAAACGCACTACAACCTGTGTTCTAAACCTGAAATTGTGTATAATCGTGCTATGCATATTTTCCTTAAGGTCGGAATCTACAGTTTTCTTTGAAATTCAGTCTATTTTCAGACATGTACAGTAATTAGGTTAAATAACTTGAATTCTATTTTTCAGAACTAACAAACATGCCCTATTCCTGAAAGACCATATAATTTCCTCTCAAAATATAGCAAATACATGCTAGAAAGCAACAAAGTCAGTTTCTCTGCCTACAAATACAATTCATTTACCCCACCCACTTAGCACTCAAAAAATGGAAAACATGACATTTATAGAGACACGGCAGCATATACCTGTCCCTTATTTGAGATATAACACATCCATAATTGAATGACAAACACTCCAAATTGTCATAAAAATGCTATTTCTACATACCTTATCCGGCTTTTTTTTCCGTAATCTTATGTCGAATGGAGAGATGAAGGTATTGATCAAGTAAAGCTACCATTTACAACATAGCCACCAGTAACTAGTTTCTGTTTACAGACTCTATACCGGTCACAGTACAAAAACTTTATTTACACCAAAATTAACTATTATGGCATACTAAGTCAAAAACACCACATTTGTGGATTTCTTTTTTATTGTCTAGCCTGTACATGGCTTTTAATCTCTTAGATTTCTGTTTTATAAGAAATTCCCCATGGACATTCATTCGAAACTAAGGAGTCTCCCCTTAAGGGCAAAAATATTTTTTCAAATTTTTATTTGTTACTTTTAAATCACTTATTCCAGTTATTTCGAGCATTTTGATACGTCAGCTGTGCCAATGCGATGGAATTTAGGCATTTCAGAGCTTCTTAAACTTGGCACTATAATACCTGAAAAGTTACATATTTATCAGTATTTTTTGTTCTTTTTTTCCTCTTCTTAGAATCAAAATTAAGTTGGTATATGTGTTGTAAATGTACTTTTGAGTACTTTACCTACATAGTATTCAGGGTACAGAAAAATCATTTATTCCTGAACTCAAAATATAAAGAACCTGCTTCAGAACTTATCTAGAGTAGTCTCCCTTAGCCTACATAGCAACAACGCCATGATGCATAGCAACAACTTCACCCTTGCCTAGCAACGCCAGTATAGCATGTGACATAGTGCAGATTTTTTGTCAAACATTGAGGCAATCTATACCAGACATGACAAAGTCGACAAGGTCATATTTTCCAAAAAACTTGCATCATGCGTTCGGGCGCGGTAGTAAGGCTTGAACTGACGCATATAAAAAAAAATAGTGTATCCGAGAAGCAGTTTGTCGAAAAGGGCAGGGCAGCAATAAACAATATACTGCCCTGCTTTAGCAACATTCATGCCCAGTGCAGAATATATTCAACAGTGTGTCATGCCCATCTTGCCAGCTATTCCACCAACTTTTTGCCATATGGCAAACACAGAAATATTTCAAAGGAAGACCATAAAAACATCAAACGGGTACTTGATACAGTATTTTCAGGAGAAATGTTGGGTCGCATTTCCAAACTCTACACAACAAACAAGTGTGAACATTTAAACAGTCGAGTGTTTACGTATGCACCAAAAAACATGGAACAGGCAAGTCTGCCCAATTGTTAGCTAAAAAGGCTGGATTGAAATATGCGATGGCAGACCCTTTCACAATGCACATTGCTCAACGCGATCGGTTGAGTAAGTATCGCACACAGCTGTCGGAAACAGTCCAATACAAGCACAACCGTTATATATCCCGCAAACGACGAAGTAACAGGAAACTTTTAAACACTAACTTTTATGAAACTGTAACATCTAACAATCATGAACATAACTATGGAATAAATCCAAATATTTAAAATTTAAACATGCCTTTGTTTTAACATATCAACATAATAATTACCCATTCTCATAGAAGGCACGGCCTATAGCCACGGTGACCATTACAAATCCCTTCATTTCTACAAACTGACCGCTGATTATTTACTAAACAAGTTTCCAAACTTAAATGCTTAACATTAATGCAAAGTTTTTGGTGACACCTATGTGACACATGCAGATGGCTGGGTAACTGTTCACATTATGATGATATGTAGAACATCAGCCTATGAACAGTTACCCATTTTCGGTGACCACGAAAAGTAACGCGGATAACACCATAGCCATCTTTGTTTTTGCTGCCTCCCCAAATATGACATGAATCGGTGATTACGAAGTTTTTTAATTTAAACTCGAAATTGAATATTTCCATTTCAGTTAAAATTGTAGAGAAAATAATAGACATAACGGTCACTGCAGCTATGGTTATGCAGACTGCGAATTAAAAATAAAGTAAAAAATGAAATGGTATGCACAAAAACATCCAGATAGTTTTAGTGCAGTATGAACTGAAAAGTAGGTAGCATACCAGACATGGCTCAAACCTACACTTCCAGACTTATTATACCAGACCTTAACTAAGAACTTACTTACACTATCATATCACAACTTTAAATAGTTACGACTCAGATCAGACCAACCAACGATATTTTGTATGCTGGAGGCACACCCAGTATTTAAGGTCTGACATGAGTCTGATATAAAAGGTCTGATATGAGTGTCTGACATGGGTCTGCTATGAATGTATCTAGTAGTGTAGGTCTGACATGGGTCTGATAAGGTGGGTCTGACATGGGTCTTATATTGTAGGTCTGATATCAGTCTGATATTGTATGGGCAATATATGCACATTGAATGTCGGACAGACTCATTCCAGATCTATCCAAAATATCAAACTCAATTCAGACTTTCACTATTTAATGCATGTCAGACAGACCTACACTTTCAGACTCATGTCAGACCTACAATTACATCAAACTTACGCTATCACTCATAGTTATAAGACTTAAAGTATCAGAGTCTGACCTAGAACATATCAGTGAGATGCAGACCTATATGTACACAATAATAGTTTTTGTGTCTGATATTGTAGGTCTGATATGGGTCTGAATATTTTGGCTGATATGAGTCTGATATGCATCAGATATTGTAGGGCTGATATTCAAGAGTCTGAATATTGTAAGTCTGATGCGCGTCTAATACTGTTATTCCAGTAAGTCTGATTTTGCATGTCTGATCAGAGTTGGTCATAGCAGAGTGCAATTTATTGTTGGGTCTGTCTGATAGTTCAAGGTATCTTATATGGAAACCTATTCTCCTACATTAATGCATTCTTAAATAAACAGTTATATACAATTTACAGGCTCCAATTATAGTATCTACAAAAATAAAATTGAAAAATGTGTGCAAATTCACATACAGTCATTGGAAAAATAACAAAAAAACTGAGATGGTCTATTTTTACCCGCAAGTGTTACTTCCCTTGGCAATATGTGTCGATATCTCAAAATGGAAAATGTCGCAATATTTTGATGATTTCTGAGCAATTTTGTGTTGAAAATATCAAAACGCACTACAACCTGTGTTCTAAACCTGAAATTGTGTATAATCGTGCTATGCATATTTTCCTTAAGGTCGGAATCTACAGTTTTCTTTGAAATTCAGTCTATTTTCAGACATGTACAGTAATTAGGTTAAATAACTTGAATTCTATTTTTCAGAACTAACAAACATGCCCTATTCCTGAAAGACCATATAATTTCCTCTCAAA
Organism: Cyrtodaria siliqua; assembly: GCA_037043455.1. NCBI lineage: Eukaryota > Metazoa > Mollusca > Bivalvia > Adapedonta > Hiatellidae > Cyrtodaria > Cyrtodaria siliqua. The sequence continues at coordinate 40,032 of JAWPHD010015385.1, read as the reverse complement.
ATATAGTAAATACATGCTAGAAAGCAACAAAGTCAGTTTCTCTGCCTACAAATACAATTCATTTACCCCACCCACTTAGCACTCAAAAAATGGAAAACATGACATTTATAGAGACACGGCAGCATATACCTGTCCCTTATTTGAGATATAACACATCCATAATTGAATGACAAACACTCCAAATTGTCATAAAAATGCTATTTCTACATACCTTATCCGGCTTTTTTTTCCGTAATCTTATGTCGAATGGAGAGATGAAGGTATTGATCAAGTAAAGCTACCATTTACAACATAGCCACCAGTAACTAGTTTCTGTTTACAGACTCTATACCGGTCACAGTACAAAAACTTTATTTACACCAAAATTAACTATTATGGCATACTAAGTCAAAAACACCACATTTGTGGATTTCTTTTTTATTGTCTAGCCTGTACATGGCTTTTAATCTCTTAGATTTCTGTTTTATAAGAAATTCCCCATGGACATTCATTCGAAACTAAGGAGTCTCCCCTTAAGGGCAAAAATATTTTTTCAAATTTTTATTTGTTACTTTTAAATCACTTATTCCAGTTATTTCGAGCATTTTGATACGTCAGCTGTGCCAATGCGATGGAATTTAGGCATTTCAGAGCTTCTTAAACTTGGCACTATAATACCTGAAAAGTTACATATTTATCAGTATTTTTTGTTCTTTTTTTCCTCTTCTTAGAATCAAAATTAAGTTGGTATATGTGTTGTAAATGTACTTTTGAGTACTTTACCTACATAGTATTCAGGGTACAGAAAAATCATTTATTCCTGAACTCAAAATATAAAGAACCTGCTTCAGAACTTATCTAGAGTAGTCTCCCTTAGCCTACATAGCAACAACGCCATGATGCATAGCAACAACTTCACCCTTGCCTAGCAACGCCAGTATAGCATGTGACATAGTGCAGATTTGTTGTCAAACATTGAGGCAATCTATACCAGACATGACAAAGTCGACAAGGTCATATTTTCCAAAAAACTTGCATCATGCGTTCGGGCGCGGTAGTAAGGCTTGAACTGACGCATATAAAAAAAAATAGTGTATCCGAGAAGCAGTTTGTCGAAAAGGGCAGGGCAGCAATAAACAATATACTGCCCTGCTTTAGCAACATTCATGCCCAGTGCAGAATATATTCAACAGTGTGTCATGCCCATCTTGCCAGCTATTCCACCAACTTTTTGCCATATGGCAAACACAGAAATATTTCAAAGGAAGACCATAAAAACATCAAACGGGTACTTGATACAGTATTTTCAGGAGAAATGTTGGGTCGCATTTCCAAACTCTACACAACAAACAAGTGTGAACATTTAAACAGTCGAGTGTTTACGTATGCACCAAAAAACATGGAACAGGCAAGTCTGCCCAATTGTTAGCTAAAAAGGCTGGATTGAAATATGCGATGGCAGACCCTTTCACAATGCACATTGCTCAACGCGATCGGTTGAGTAAGTATCGCACACAGCTGTCGGAAACAGTCCAATACAAGCACAACCGTTATATATCCCGCAAACGACGAAGTAACAGGAAACTTTTAAACACTAACTTTTATGAAACTGTAACATCTAACAATCATGAACATAACTATGGAATAAATCCAAATATTTAAAATTTAAACATGCCTTTGTTTTAACATATCAACATAATAATTACCCATTCTCATAGAAGGCACGGCCTATAGCCACGGTGACCATTACAAATCCCTTCATTTCTACAAACTGACCGCTGATTATTTACTAAACAAGTTTCCAAACTTAAATGCTTAACATTAATGCAAAGTTTTTGGTGACACCTATGTGACACATGCAGATGGCTGGGTAACTGTTCACATTATGATGATATGTAGAACATCAGCCTATGAACAGTTACCCATTTTCGGTGACCACGAAAAGTAACGCGGATAACACCATAGCCATCTTTGTTTTTGCTGCCTCCCCAAATATGACATGAATCGGTGATTACGAAGTTTTTTTAATTTAAACTCGAAATTGAATATTTCCATTTCAGTTAAAATTGTAGAGAAAATAATAGACATAACGGTCACTGCAGCTATGGTTATGCAGACTGCGAATTAAAAATAAAGTAAAAAATGAAATGGTATGCACAAAAACATCCAGATAGTTTTAGTGCAGTATGAACTGAAAAGTAGGTAGCATACCAGACATGGCTCAAACCTACACTTCCAGACTTATTATACCAGACCTTAACTAAGAACTTACTTACACTATCATATCACAACTTTAAATAGTTACGACTCAGATCAGACCAACCAACGATATTTTGTATGCTGGAGGCACACCCAGTATTTAAGGTCTGACATGAGTCTGATATAAAAGGTCTGATATGAGTGTCTGACATGGGTCTGCTATGAATGTATCTAGTAGTGTAGGTCTGACATGGGTCTGATAAGGTGGGTCTGACATGGGTCTTATATTGTAGGTCTGATATCAGTCTGATATTGTATGGGCAATATATGCACATTGAATGTCGGACAGACTCATTCCAGATCTATCCAAAATATCAAACTCAATTCAGACTTTCACTATTTAATGCATGTCAGACAGACCTACACTTTCAGACTCATGTCAGACCTACAATTACATCAAACTTACGCTATCACTCATAGTTATAAGACTTAAAGTATCAGAGTCTGACCTAGAACATATCAGTGAGATGCAGACCTATATGTACACAATAATAGTTTTTGTGTCTGATATTGTAGGTCTGATATGGGTCTGAATATTTTGGCTGATATGAGTCTGATATGCATCAGATATTGTAGGGCTGATATTCAAGAGTCTGAATATTGTAAGTCTGATGCGCGTCTAATACTGTTATTCCAGTAAGTCTGATTTTGCATGTCTGATCAGAGTTGGTCATAGCAGAGTGCAATTTATTGTTGGGTCTGTCTGATAGTTCAAGGTATCTTATATGGAAACCTATTCTCCTACATTAATGCATTCTTAAATAAACAGTTATATACAATTTACAGGCTCCAATTATAGTATCTACAAAAATAAAATTGAAAAATGTGTGCAAATTCACATACAGTCATTGGAAAAATAACAAAAAAACTGAGATTGTCTATTTTTACCCGCAAGTGTTACTTCCCTTGGCAATATGTGTCGATATCTCAAAATGGAAAATGTCGCAATATTTTGATGATTTCTGAGCAATTTTGTGTTGAAAATATCAAAACGCACTACAACCTGTGTTCTAAACCTGAAATTGTGTATAATCGTGCTATGCATATTTTCCTTAAGGTCGGAATCTACAGTTTTCTTTGAAATTCAGTCTATTTTCAGACATGTACAGTAATTAGGTTAAATAACTTGAATTCTATTTTTCAGAACTAACAAACATGCCCTATTCCTGAAAGACCATATAATTTCCTCTCAAAATATAGCAAATACATGCTAGAAAGCAACAAAGTCAGTTTCTCTGCCTACAAATACAATTCATTTACCCCACCCACTTAGCACTCAAAAAATGGAAAACATGACATTTATAGAGACACGGCAGCATATACCTGTCCCTTATTTGAGATATAACACATCCATAATTGAATGACAAACACTCCAAATTGTCATAAAAATGCTATTTCTACATACCTTATCCGGCTTTTTTTTTCCGTAATCTTATGTCGAATGGAGAGATGAAGGTATTGATCAAGTAAAGCTACCATTTACAACATAGCCACCAGTTACTAGTTTCTGTTTACAGACTCTATACCGGTCACAGTACAAAAACTTTATTTACACCAAAATTAACTATTATGTCATACTAAGTCAAAAACACCACATTTGTGGATTTCTTTTTTATTGTCTAGCCTGTACATGGCTTTTAATCTCTTAGATTTCTGTTTTATAAGAAATTCCCCATGGACATTCATTCGAAACTAAGGAGTCTCCCCTTAAGGGCAAAAATATTTTTTCAAATTTTTATTTGTTACTTTTAAATCACTTATTCCAGTTATTTCGAGCATTTTGATACGTCAGCTGTGCCAATGCGATGGAATTTAGGCATTTCAGAGCTTCTTAAACTTGGCACTATAATACCTGAAAAGTTACATATTTATCAGTATTTTTTGTTCTTTTTTTCCTCTTCTTAGAATCAAAATTAAGTTGGTATATGTGTTGTAAATGTACTTTTGAGTACTTTACCTACATAGTATTCAGGGTACAGAAAAATCATTTATTCCTGAACTCAAAATATAAAGAACCTGCTTCAGAACTTATCTAGAGTAGTCTCCCTTAGCCTACATAGCAACAACGCCATGATGCATAGCAACAACTTCACCCTTGCCTAGCAACGCCAGTATAGCATGTGACATAGTGCAGATTTGTTGTCAAACATTGAGGCAATCTATACCTGACATGACAAAGTCGACAAGGTCATATTTTCCAAAAAACTTGCATCATGCGTTCGGGCGCGGTAGTAAGGCTTGAACTGACGCATATAAAAAAAAATAGTGTATCCGAGAAGCAGTTTGTCGAAAAGGGCAGGGCAGCAATAAACAATATACTGCCCTGCTTTAGCAACATTCATGCCCAGTGCAGAATATATTCAACAGTGTGTCATGCCCATCTTGCCAGCTATTCCACCAACTTTTTGCCATATGGCAAACACAGAAATATTTCAAAGGAAGACCATAAAAACATCAAACGGGTACTTGATACAGTATTTTCAGGAGAAATGTTGGGTCGCATTTCCAAACTCTACACAACAAACAAGTGTGAACATTTAAACAGTCGAGTGTTTACGTATGCACCAAAAAACATGGAACAGGCAAGTCTGCCCAATTGTTAGCTAAAAAATTCGAAACTAAGGAGTCTCCCCTCATGCCTGGTCGAAAGGAGTTCCTATATAGACACAGGAAGTAAATCACTACGGTAAGTTCCCTATATAGACACAGGAAGTAAATCACTATGGTATGCATGCATGGTCGAAAGGAGTTCCCAACTATATAATCCCTATCTTTTTTTTTGTGATAAAAGTCATTTTTGAGTATTTAAGACCTGTTTTTTTTTCTGGCTAAAATGACTTTATTGGCTTGTTTGTGAGAGCTAAGAACCATTTGCATGGTTGTATGATGATTTTATTTATTAACTTGAAAGTTTTGAAAGTGAAAGAAGAATACATTTAAGAGGTGTCGAATGAATGCAGTTTGTTCACGGTGTCAACAAAGATCATAATTTTATTTTCTTATTTGCCACATGACCCCTACTTTCCTCAGCAGTTTTCTAGAGAAGGAAGGTCACATGACTAAGAGGAAGGTCACATGACTAAGAATATGTAAGTGAATCTTAGTTTAAACTTCGTTTTGAAAAATGGCAAACTAGAAAGCTTGGAAAATAGTGTACAGGACTCAATGGAATTTGGGACTTCCAGTACACCTATATAGCTTATGTTTGCTTTAAAAAAAACTAATATCAAACGATTATAGTAATTTAATAATGAATAGTGTTGATAAAACTATCATTCATATTGCTGCATACAGATTATTTTTCATCTTGATAATATTTGTAAATAATTAGTTCATGATCTCATTTTGTTAACGTTTTGTTTGGCTGTTCTTGTTATTATATATAACTTGTATTCCTTGTAATTTCACATTCCCCTCCTGGGGACTTGAATAAACAACAAGAGACCCAATAGTGTATGAGAACGTTCTACTTGCTAAAGCTAAAGTTTATATACAAGGGGCCATAACTCGTGTCAAAAATCATTCAACCGGATCACGTCGATGACAAGTGCAACAAGGCTTGGTACTGATCATCCCTGCCACATTTCGCTGAAATCTTGCTCTCTACTACATTTCGCTGAAATCTGGCCAGAGGTTCAGCAGAACTAGTCTGTGCAAAGTTAGTGTATTAAAACCTTTAAAAGGTCATAACTCTGACAAAATTCATTCAATTGGAACGCGGCGATGATATGCGCAACTAGACTTGGTACTCATCAGCCCCGTCAAGATTTGTTAAATCCGGCCAGGGGATCAGGAGAACTAGTCAGGACAATGTTTGTGGCCTTTGTCCTTTGAAGATTGTAGCAGTGTTAAAATTTTAAACATATTTTGCCTTTCCATGTAATATTTTCTGTTATATTTCTTTCTAATATCAATATAAGCCATACACATTAAAACAAAGTGAAATGTATCTTCAATTACATATTTGACAAACTCTTTCATTTCTTTCAATCCTATGACTTGCATAACGATTCAATTCTTAAGCTATGTGAAGATAAACGTAATTTTATGCTGAAACTTCATTTAGGAATGGAATAAATTCATAGATACCAGCTTTAAATTAAATTGTAAATTTATTTGGCAAAAAAACTGGCTAAAAAATACCAAGACCAGATAATACTGCGAATACAACATAATACAAGCATTATGTAAATTACAGATTCGATAACAGTCTGTGAATATGTTACAATACAAGTATCAATGCAATGCACTAAATCTGGTGTGACCGAGCCAGCGTGCTTCACTCTTTCTTGGGGGCAAGGCTGTGCTTCTATAACCGGTTGCCAGAAACAAGCAGACTCGAACAAGTAGGCATTGCTCAACTAGGAAAGGCGGTGGGGTGGATGGCGGTTAGGGTCTACAAAACAATAGCAAACGCTGAATCAGCGAACTAATTAACGCTCGTGCCGGACCCAATGAAAATGCATATATTAGTCACATTATTATAATGATAATGAGGTATATTTATATATGTACTATATATATACATTACCTATACCTGCGCATAGACTGGTTATGCAAATGTCAACAATGAAGTACATTTTACCTATAGTGGTCAACAAAGAAGTGAAATTGTAAATAACATTTCCACATAAACTATGTTTATTTTCAAAAACAATAATTAGTAAAATCACTTCGTAATATTTTTATACATAAAATATTCAGATAATGTTCATATCCAAAATTATCTTTAACGTGTCTATACAAACTAGATAATACTTTATTTTCTTGTAGATCAATGTTCCATTTTTGAATAATGCAATCCACCAACCTCTGTTTATACAACCGATGCGATGGCCGTCAAAGATGAGCATAGTGACAAGCACAAACTTTTTATAACGAGTGATTGTCCATTGAAAGCTTATGATATTTCTGCGTATTTGTAAAAAAAATAATAATATATATATATAACTCTGAATCTTATGTAGAAAGACTCTTTGATAGCACGACTGTTCCACTAGCTGAGAAACACCATTAGCTGGGAAAGAATAACTCCGTTAACCATGGACGATTGGTTCCAACAAACGATAGCTAACGAAGCAGCACTAAATGATGTCATATATACAGGCAATCTACCTATCCGTATATGATTTGTATCATGGTCGTTAAACTAATTGCTTTATTATGGAGATTATGCGTACCGATAGAACCTTTAATGAAACAGTACTTATATATAATTAGACAAAGCTTATACCTAGTTCCTTACCAGTAAGTTCATAGGATTGATGTTTAACTCCAGTAGCTTTGGGATTGATGTTTAACTCCAGTAGCTTTAGGATTGATGTTTAACTCCGGTAGCTTTAAGATCGATGTTTAACTCCAGTAGCTTTAGGATTGATGATTGATGTTTAACTCCGGTAGCTTTATGATTGATGTTTAACTCCGGTAGCTTTATGATTGATGTTTAACTCCGGCAGCTTTAGGATTGATGTTTAACTCCAGTAGCTTTAGGATTGATGTTTGACTCCAGTAGCTTTAGGATTGATGTTTAACTCCAGTAGCTTTAGGATTGATGTTTAACTCCGGTGGCTTTAGGATTGATGTTTAACTCCGGCAGCTTTAGGATTGATGTTTAACTCCGTTAGCTTTAGGATTAACTCCGGTAGCTTTAGGATTGATGTTTAACTCAAGTAGCTTTAGGATTGATGTTTAACTCCGGCAGCTTTAGGATTGATGTTTAACTCCGATAGCTTTAGGATTGATGTCTAACTCAAGAAGCTTTAGGATTGATGTTTAACTCAAGTAGCTTTAGGATTGATGTTTAACTCCGGTAGCTTTAGGATTGATGTTAAACTCAAGTAGCTTTAGGATTGATGTTTAACTCCGGCAGCCGTAGGATTGATGTTTATCTTCTTATCTTCGGCAGCTTTAGGATTGAAGTTTAATTTCGGTAGCTTTAGGATTGGTGTTTAAATCCGGCAGCTTTATGATTGATGTTTAACTTCTTCAGCTTTAGGATTGGTGTTTAACTCCGGTAGCTTTATGATTGATGTTCAACTTCTGCAGCTTTAGGATTGGTGATTAACTCCGGTAGCTTTATGATTGATGTTTCATTGCTGCAGCTTTAGGATTGATGATTGATGTTTAATTTCTGCAGCTTTAGGATTGGTGTTTAACTTCGGTAGCTTTAGGATTGAAGTTTAACTCCGGTAGCTTTAGGATTGGTGTTTAACTCCAGCAGCTTTATGATTGATGTTTAACTTCTGCAGCTTTAAGATTGGTGTTTAACTCCGGTAGCTTTTTGATTGATGTTTAACTTCTGCAGCTTTAGGATTGGTGTTTAACTCCGGTAGCTTTATGATTGCTGTTTGATTTCTGCAGCTTTAGGGTTGATGTTTAAATCCGGTAGCTTATCGAAAAGGACTGCTTCCGATTATACTTGCAATGATATTCAGAATGATTGAAGAAGAAGAAGAAGAAGAAGAAGAAGAAGAAGAAGAAGAAGAAGAACAAGAAGAACAAGAACAAGAAGAAGAAGAAGCGGTAGTAGTAGCAGTAGCAGAAGGAGCAGCAGCAGCAGCAGCAGCAGTAGCAGCAGTAGCAGCAGTAGTAGTAGTAGTAGTAGTAGTAGTAGTAGTAGTAGTAGCAGCAGCACAGTAGTAGTAGTAGTAGTAGTAGCAGTAGCAGTAGCAGTAGCAGTAGTAGTAGTAGTAGTAATAGCAGCAGCACAGTAGCAGTAGTAGACAGCAGCAGAAGCATCAGCAGCAGCAGCAGCAGCAGCAGCAGCAGCAGTAGTAGTAGAAGTAGTAGTAATAGCAGCAGCAGTAGAAGAAGTAGTATTAGTAGTATCAGAAGAAGCAGCACACGTAGCAGTATTAGTATTAGTAGGAGCAGCAGTGGCAGTAGCAGCAGTTGTCTATTCATGCGTGTACGTTTTAAACCAAGATCCGTTGTATTGGATTATATTGAATTTTGAATCTATTTAGCTCTGATTGAATACGGTGGTCACGAACCTCTCGTTAATAGGCTACATCATTACTGGTCAGCGTACAACGTGCGAAACGATTCACTCAGTAATTCACAGACCTAATAACATCATTATACGTTATTAGATCTGTGAGTAATCTAAACTCGTTCATGGCTTTATAATGATTTGACCGGGAGCCTCTAACAATACTGATTCCCTGATTTGAAACTCGTTTAAAAAACAACAAAACATGAACGATTCATTTCTGCGATAGTTTATTATACGAACAGCTTTAAAAGGGCGTTAAACAAACACGCCAACGCTATGAACAGGTATTGCATTGTTTTAGATTTATGTTAAACGTGTATTATTTGGTAATTCCAATATTTTAACATGGATTACGTGTTAATTTGGCTTTCCAATAAATAACATATTGTTTCACAATTGGGCTCGGACCGGTATTAATTTGTCTCATTAAACAAATAGGGGAAATGCTCATTTTACAAGAGCTGTCACCAGATAAACAACATACTGTGAAACAAATGATATGCATTTCTTTCATTAAACATACCTAACCAATAAAATGATAAACACCCAGACTGGCGTCGATAATCTTTTCTCTTTTTGTTATTCGCCAAAAGAAAATCCTGTCAGAAATTCACATGTTTGTTTTGACTTCTGCATGACCTTGGGAGCGGGGGGTTGGGGGGGGGGGGGGGGGGGTAGAATCCCCCCAAAGGCAGAGGGGTAGAATCCCCCCCAAATTCATGTTCATTTTATCATTTTTTGTTCATGTTCATTAAAGGTCTTCATCATGATCCCTGCATTGTTTCAGGTGCCATCTCGCTCACATCAAAAGAGCAGTGGCAGAAAAAACAATAAACGTGGCTCCAGCGTAAATGGAGTTTTTACGATAGAAGTTGCAGCAACACTGCAGTTCAGGGTGGGAAAGGTTCTAGGCCCATTTTCCATATTTTATCTCGTGTACAGATAAAATAAGATGAGCCTGGCATGTTCATGCCTGTTAGGCGCCATATAACCTGTAAGTGCTACTTTCGAGGGTTACTACCCCGGAAGCAAAACAATACAGGTGCGACACCAATTAGTGGTATTAAAGCTTGTAGAATAGTCGCTGACATTTCCTTTGTATTTGCACAGTTGTTAATCAATCTTTTAACAATAACACCAGTCAGAACTGTACGCTAACTGACATTTATCGGAAATTAACAGTATGGCAAACGGATGAAATGGACATGCACAAAACAAATAGAGTATAGACAAGAAGGAAATATTAACCGTAGAAATATTGGCAGAATTTCGACTTTGCCGTTCATTGACTATATAGCAAAACTATCTTAAAGCACTGACACTGTAATCTGATGTCAAGCAAATCAATCAAACGATCCCCTTACTGTTATCAAACATTCTTCAGTATCAAGTTACGGGGTTGGTGGATATATTTACACACTTTTGACTCGACTTATCCGTGTACATCAGCGTACTTTGAATGGGTGGGGTATCATATCCAGGGTGCATGGCGCGGAACCTCCAATGTGGCTGAGCATTGATCACACGGAGTAGAGATCGTCGTGTTTCACCCGCACCCCCATTCCCCATCAATACATAGTCTCCCTCTCCTGGTCGGTAGGGGCAATCCGGGTAAATAAGGACGCTTGTTGCAGGTTCAGATTTCCTCACTGATGCTGGTACGAAACTAATGTCTCACACATGCCACAGATAACTCAACACACGGTAAAACATTGTTGGGACTAGCTTTCATTTTGGTTGGGTTTCGGCTTCACAAGAGTTATTTAATGAACGGCTTCACAATAGTTATTAAATGAAAGGCTTCACAGGAGTTATTTAATGAAATTAATTTCATATGACCCAGTGTGACACCTACCTACGGTGTTCCGTTAGGGCCAAATCGCGTATCGACGTTTACATTCTTCAAACTCCATGCAAAGTAAAAAGTCAGACCTACTAAAAATACGTTAACAGTTAAGATAAATTACTATGGTATTGTTGTTATTCTCAATTTATATTGGAGTTGGTACATATAAGAAAACATTTATATTATCACAATGAAGTATTATTATATTTAGCATACGAGAAGATGTTTACAAATGCTCATGGATATTTTAATATTAACACAAGTTGGCATAGGACTATTTATATATAGAACGGGACACATACAGTGCTGTCAAAACCTTTGAACACAAAATCCTGAGTTTTGTTATAATTAAAGATACTAACCCGCCAAATAACTGCAAAATTACACTACAGAAGTGTTTGCCAAAACTCTTTCCAGGTGTCCAGATAATATAATTATGTACATGTGCCGTTAAAAGTATAGGTTTATTCACGGGTTCTTAAAATACTCATGATTGAATATGCTTGAAATTAATTATGAGATGGTAACACCCACTGATTTGACAACTGTAAATACTCTCCTTTGCATCGCTGACTAGGGGGCGGAACAGGACGAGTGCATGAAACAACTAACAAACTGTGAACATATAGATGCTAAATCATGAACACTTTTTAAAAAATAAGATTTGATTGGAAGTCCGGAGATGGAACACTTAAATCCGGAGATCCGGAGAGCTGATGAAAAATTCGGATAATCCAGATTTTATCTGCAGCAATTTGGCAGGCCTGAAACATACAGAGATTCATAAATTAGCCATGATTAAATTAATGTAAACATATATCTTGTTCAGTATTTATAGAACTTAATCGAAGTCAACGAGACCCACTATATTGACTTTAGGTAAACAGTTTGAGGCCTTAAAATGTGAAAAAGAAATCGTGTGAGTGGTTATACAAACAAATGCTAAAGTACCTGGAACATGAGAACAATGGTTTAAATATAATTATCAATATCGATTCCGAGGCCATCGTTTGTTACAGCTGGATGAAACTATTCTGACAGAGTATAGTTGTGTTCTAATTCACAACTATTTTCTGCTTTGCAACGTTCAACATACGCAACATACGCGATGGTACGATGATACGCTGGTCCATCGTACAATCGCGCATCGACTTGTTAACGCGATGGTACGATGTAAGGTTGGTACCATCGCCATTGTACGGTCGCAAGTAGACGCGCTATGGTACTATGATACGATGATACGACGGTCCACAGTGTTTTATCGCCATCGTACCATCATTCCATCGTCATCCTACCATAGCGCGTCTAATTGTAAATGCGATCGTACAATGGCGATGGTAAGATAAGTCGATGCACATGGACCAGCATATCATCGTACTCATAATTCATTTCAAACATATTTAATCACGAGTATTTTAAGAACCCGTGAATAACCTATAAACCGATATACTTTTAATCGGCACATATACATAATTATATTTTCTGGATACCTGGATAGGGTTTTGATAAACACTTTTTACAGTTATTTGGAGGGTTAGTATCTTTAAATATAACAAATCTCAGGATTTTGTGTTCAGAAGTTTTGGCAGCCCTGTATTTGTCCCGTTCTATATATAAATAGTCCTATGCCAACTTGTGTTAATATTAAAATATCCATGAGCATTTGTAAACAAATCCTCGTATGCTAAATATAATAATATTTCATTTTGATAATACAATTGTTTTCTTACATACTCCACCGTTACCATGAATGAAATTACATTGCATGTGATGGAATTTAAAATTAAAATTCCCTATGTATCGCTTCTGTATTTGTCACGTATTGATGAATATATGCGAAATATGTGTAATTTGTCTTTACAATTACATAAATTCTAGTTTTAATATGTATTTGTCAAATTCGATACGTCTCGGTGATTTTAAGAAAACACATGACAAGAGAAACCACAAGCTGGTGCAGACGCTCGTATGTGTAAAGTAAATTAGAAATAAGTTAATTTTAGCTAGTAGGAAAATTGAATTTAACAACTTCAAATATTATAATGTGGGATAGCAAGAATAAATATTGTCTGTAATAGCGTCTAAGGAGTTGAACTTAACAATTATGCATACTATTTAAGTTCATAATGGAGGTCAAGGTCATTGATATTGGTCTGGTTTGGTGTTGATTACAGTGTTTCTGTACAGAAAGTTTGACAGTGTCTAATTGAGAATAACAATACCATAGTCATTTAGCTTAACTGTTAACCAGAATAAGTATTTTGAGTAGGTCTGACTTTTTCTATGCATGGAGTTTGAAGAATGAGTCTAATATTCTCAATGCAAAAGGTTTAAAGGAAAAAAAACTATGTTAATAACGCACCGGATGTTCAATTGTTAGGCGGAACTAAAGTAGTAAAGAGCAAACATAATAGGTAGGGACCAAAACCCAGGTTTTATGACCCAATCTAAACACGCCGGACAAAGCACCAAACTTTCCTCAAAGTGCGTTTTATATTTCTCCATATTTTTAGAAGGGTTTGTGAATCCCTAAATGTACTTTTTGGGGTCAAAAAGTTGGAAAAATAACAACAACTTTTGATTTCTGGAATAATTCAATAAAAATATATTTTAAATGTTTATTCATTATTTTATCGTGGTGCCACTGAATTTCGTCGGTGTGTTCTTGGGCAAGACACTTTCCCTAAGCCTCGTCCGTCGGATGGGGACGTAAACCGGGCGGTCCCGAGTATCGGTCTATCCTCCGAGCACGTTAAAGAACCATAGAAATCTATTCGATAATAAAAGTAGGGCAAGGTTCCGAGATTCCTATGTATCCTTCCCCTCTCTCTGGGGCGGCTCTAAATAACCTATATTGTGTTGATGAGCCGTTAAACAACATTCAATTCAATTCATTATTGTATTTACCTATTTAAGTGTAATGATATATTCCTATGAAATTATAAATAAAAAATACAGGAATAAATATGAGTCTTTTGGCAGAAAAAATACGGAAAAAAGTAAAAAAACACACCAAAACTGCTAATTTATGGAATTGTTCAATGAAAATTGATTTCTTTAGCGTATTTCCTATTTTCTTTTACTATATTAGGTATATTTATATGTTATACATTTCATCTTATTTTTAAAAGGGTCCCCAAAGGTTAATGTATCCCTAAATGTATTTTGTTGGGGTCAGTATATGTTGAAAAAACAACTAAAACTTGATTTCTGGAATAATTCAATACGCATATATTTTAAATGCTTATTCATTACTTTATTTACCCATTTAAATGTAATGATATATTTTTGTGAAATAATAAATAAATAAAGGCTTCTGGCAAATTTGGAAAAAAACACTAAAACACTAAAACTGCTAATTTCTGGAATAGTTCAATTTATTTAATGTATCTCTTATTTTCTTTTACCATATTAGGCATAATGATATTTTATTTCGTCTTATTTTTAAAAGGGTCCACAAAGGTTCATGAATACCTAAATGTATTTCGTTTTTGGTCAAATTGTTGGGAAAATAACTAAAAGTGCTGATTTCTGGAATAATTCAATAAAAATATATTTTAAATGCTTATTTATTATTTTGTTTACATATTTAAGTGTATTGATATATGTCAATGAAATAATAAATAAAAGAAGAGATAAATATGGGAGTTTTGGCAGAAAATGGAAAAAAATAGTATAAGTAAAGTACTTAAACTGCTGATTCTGGAATAGTTCAATAAAAATATTTTTTTAACGTATCGCTTATTTTCGTTTATCATATTGCTTTAAAAAGGGCCCCCAAAGGTTCGTGAATCCCTAAATGTATTTCTTAGAGTCAAACTGGTAGGAAAACAACTAAAAGTGTTGATTTCTGTAACAAGCATATCTTTTAAATGATGATTCATTATTTTATTTATTATTATGAAATGTCAGAATAGCCCTAATGTCCTATATCACACTCGATGTAATGGAGCCCTTATGTCCTATATCACACTCGATGTAATGGAGCCCTAATGTCCTATATCACACTCGATGTAATGGAGCCCTAATGTCCTATATCACACTCGATGTAATGGAGCCCTAATGTCCTATATCACACTCGATGTAATGGAACCCTAATGTCCTATATCACACTCGATGTAATGGAGCCCTAATGTCCTATATCACACTCGATGTAATGGAGCCCTAATGTCCTATATCACACTCGATGTAATGGAGCCCTAATGTCCTATATCACACTCGATGTAATGGAGCCCTAATGTCCTATATCACACTCGATGTAATGGAGCCCTAATGTCCTATATCACACTCGATGTAATGGAACCCTAATGTCCTATATCACACTCGATGTAATGGAGCCCTAATGTCCTATATCACACTCGATGTAATGGAGCCCTAATGTCCTATATCACACTCGATGTAATGGAGCCGTAATGTCCTATATCACACTCGATGTAATGGAGCCCTAATGTCCTATATCACACTCGATGTAATGGAACCCTAATGTCCTATATCACACTCGATGTAATGGAGCCCTAATGTCCTATATCACACTCGATGTAATGGAGCCGTAATGTCCTATATCACACTCGATGTAATGGAGCCCTAATGTCCTATATCACACTCGATGTAATGGAGCCCTAATGTCCTATATCACACTCGATGTAATGGAGCCCTAATGTCCTATATCACACTCGATGTAATGGAGCCCTAATGTCCTATATCACACTCGATGTAATGGAACCCTAATGTCCTATATCACACTCGATGTAATGGAGCCCTAATGTCCTATATCACACTCGATGTAATGGAGCCCTAATGTCCTATATCACACTCGATGTAATGGAGCCGTCTTGCGAGTAACATGGGTGTGTGTATATTGAAACCTGCTCTGTCTATGTTCTGTACACATGTTTAGGTGTGGTCTTACCTGATTAACATGACAGGTACGTGTATGAGTGTGAGCTACTTGAAGCCGTCTGACTCTATATGTTCGTCTGTACAATATGTGGGTGTATGGTATATCCTTTATCAGTATGAATATGAGTAGCTTAAAGCCTTCTGACACTATGTATACTTAGGTGTCAGATGTTAGGTATGGATTGTATCTATAGAGAGTTGTTGGCTTTAATCTCACTGTATCAATGTTCTGTACAATATGTGGTGTAACATGATAGGTATGGCCTGAATATGTATGTGTATGACTTCTGTAGCTATGTATTAACCTGAATAAAAATACACATTTAATATATTATAGAGGAGCTTAAATTTAAACCAAATATCAAATAAAATATATCTGTGTAAATGGTCTTTGGGTTAAGCCATAATTAAGAATATATTGCTATCTTAAGCATTTGTATGGCGGCCATTTTGAAATGTGATAAACATAGTAACATGAGGTGGGTGGGGTGCGGTGAGTGGTGCGTGAACATTTATTATATTACAGAGCATCTTAAATCTAAGCCAGAAATAAAATGAAACGTTTCTGTGTAAATATTCTTTGTGTTGTATGTATGTATGTATATTTCAAAAAATTATTTATTTATTTCAGTGACAAATACATATTTTACAAAATATTACATACATAGGATATAGGTATATAGGTAACATGAAATGTACACATATAAAGCATATAGGCAACATTGAGCAAAATGTGATATACCCAGCCCAACTTGGCTTACTAGTCACCATCTTATAATTGCATTATATAGATAAAGCAATATTTAAATTGAGATCTGAAATAAGAAAATGTTCATGCATATTGGTGATAATATGAGGATCATGTTGTCATACCCGGAGTTCTGTAAACTCAGTGAGATACATATTTAAATAATATGAAAAGAAAAGCAATGAAGTAATTTAAAAAGTAAAATATAGTATTGTACGAGTGCTTATATTTCACTTATATAGAATGTGATTGATACTCATGAATTATTTCTATTTAATTTCTTAAAGTATTTGGATAAAGTGTCTTTAACTTAGTTTGTCTACCACATACTTTAAATAACAATGACAAAGATACCCGTTATTGAGTGAAGACAGGTTTTAACCCAGTAAATGAAAACACTTCACTGACAGTCAAATTGCAAGACACGCAGTCCCAGTAAATGAAAAAAACACTTCACTGACAGTCAAACTACAAGACACGCAGTCCCAGTAAATGAAAAAAACACTTCACTGACAGTCAAACTACAAGACACGCAGTCCCAGTAAATGAAAAAAACAGTTCTCTGACAGTCAAACTACAAGACACGCAGTCCCAGTAAATGAAAACACTTCACTGACAGTCAAACTACAAGACACGCAGTCCCAGTAAATGAAAAAATGCTTTACTGACAGTCCGTATTACCAATGTGCTTGCAATCTTCACCAAAAAATGTTTCTCTAAGTAAAATTGCCAATATGCTTTTTATCATAGTCATTAATACGTACGTATAAGTGTACAAACATGACATATAAGTTCACAACCATGACATATACATTTACATTTGATAATATAATCACGTTTTGTTGATTTCAAAGATAACCTATAGACCCGTAGGACCGGGTGTATTAATCATTTGATTATAAATAGTATGTAACTATATATAGAGGATCTGACACTCGTTGTCATTTAATACAAAATTTTATTAAACGAGTTCAGGAATTTGTTATTAAGCGAGCCTTTGGCGAGCTTAGTTATTAAGCGAGCCTCTGGCGAGCTTAATAACAAATTCATGGACGAAGAGGCTCGCTTAATAACAAATTCATGGACGAGTTTAATAAAATTTTGTATGAAATGACAACGAGTGTCAGATCCTTTTTATCACATGAATTTTGAAATTTTGAATTTGAATTTTTTAAATTTTGAAGTTTGAATTTTTGAATTTTGAATTTTTGAATTTTGAAAATTTGAATTTTGGTATTTTGGAATTTTGGAATTTTGGAATTTTGGAATTTTGAATTTTGAAATTTTGAAATTTTGAAATTTTGAATTTTGAATTTTGTATTTTGAATTTTGTATTTTGTATTTTGAATTGTTTGAATTTTGAAATTTTGAATTTTGGAATTTTGAAATTTTGAATTTTGAATTTTTTGAATTTCGGTCGCCTTGTATTACACGTGGTTAATATAAGGAAATACGTAATGGGTATATTATACGAAATACAAGCAGTTTCATGTGATAAATGTGTTAAAACATGCAAATATAATAAATAAGTTACTTGCTTGCAACATAGCACGCGCAGTCAATCACTTGCACAAATAGTGATTATAATCTATGTATGATTAAAAAATAGTGTGAACTGTTTTTTTGGGGGTTAAGCCATAATTAAGAATATATTGCTGCCTCGAAGCATTTGGATGGCGGCCATTTTGAAATGTGCTAAAAATAGTAACAGAATGACCTGTGAGCTTGAGGACCCTTTTCGATTTTCAAGTTAGACCACCAACTACTATCACAGAAAGGTTTGTTCAGGTGAAACATGGTGGTAGGCATGGTGTTATGTCTTCAGAAAACTCGCCGACAAATGCGAACTGAGTTCTTGCGCATACTCTATCGATTTTTTAATTAGGGGATTAATAGCCTTATTGGCAGATACGAGCTATGATTCTCATAAAGAAACCAAAGAAATTCCGCGAAGACACGAGAGCAGAGTTATTGGAGTTACAAATACTCGTCGAAACTTAGAGACTATCATAAACACATCTTGTTATGATATCAATAACTTATGGTGAGATTAAAGTTTTTTTGTTTTATTTCAATCAAATATTAATAAGAAAAGGCGATGACAAGCGATAATTGCTTTGAGTGCGGAATTATTGATTAAAGGCAGTATATGCATGATATTAAACGTTACATTACACAACCGTGTATAAAAACTCTTATTTTTGCTAGTATTTAAACATTAAAAACATATATGGGCCGTACCCCCACCCTTCTTTTTAAAGAAAAAAACCTTTGACTAAAATGATAATTGGAGATATAAAAAATATAGGTTCTGGTAATCAACTGTTTTTAAAACTTGTATATGACAAGGTGCAATTACATTCTTTTGAAACAAATAAAAATATATGTAGGTCGCCAGGCTTCTAATGAATTTTTACGACATTATTTAAATTACACATATTTTGGAGTTTTGACATTTTCACTATAAAATACTATACACACCATTTAGGAAGTGGGTGAGAATCAAGTTTCAACCTTCATGCCTCTCACCGCTGCGGGTTCGAATTTCAATAGAACTCGACTTGTAATGGCGAAAGTATCGATTCTTAAGGACGTGGGAGGTATACATACTGGTTCTACCCATGTAAATTGTATGGTCTGCCTCCACCACTAAAAGTCGCCTCATATATAGCCTAAAATGTGCTGGAAATAACTTCAAACGCCATTCAACCCTCCTTATTGATTACAAACACACTTTTTACAGATCTGAGACTTGATCTGTTTCGTTATGTTTACTTTAAAGCAATCATTAGCATGACGTACGACTGAAGAATTTTTAATAAAGTGCCTCGCGACATGTCAATATTATGTCGTTAGGTATGTTGCATGTATCGTACTATATATGTATATATGTAGTGTACTATATATATACCTAGGTTTGCCAGTGCCAGAGGTCACTGTGTCACACATTGACATATTCTCTCCACTTTATACCAATATACAAAATATTGCGCTATTTGTAGCTGTACTGGCCGAAAGCAGAGATTATACCTAGGTTTGCCAGTGCCAGAGGTCACTGTGTCACACATTGACATATTCTCTCCACTTTATACCAATATACAAAATATTGCGCTATTTTTAGCTGTACTGGCCGAAAGCAGAGATTATGGGATGGCGAGTTGTCGTCCGTCCGTTAACTTTTGCCTTGTGAACCCGATAGGGCTTTCGTTATTAATCGGATCTTGTCCGTCGTCCGTCGTCGTCCGTCGTCCGTTAACGTTTGCATTGTGAAAACGATAGGGCCTTCATTGGCCTTCATATTAATCGGATCTTAACCAAACTTTACCACAGTATTTATATTAATGAAAGCTCGGACAAGTTTGAAAAACAGCCAGATTGGATTAGTTTCACCGGTGTTTATGGCAATTGATTCGCTAAAAATTCCATATTCTGCATTTTGACCTCTCTAGCACCTTCTTTTATTAGTTGATCATCTTTACCAAACTTGCAAAGATTGGTAATATCAATGAAAGCTCGGAGAAGTTCGAAAAACAACCAGGTCGGATCAGTAACACCAGAGTTATGGCCCTTGTTTTGCTGAAAAATGCCATTTTCTGCCTTGTGAACACTCTAGTAACTTCATACATTTTTTGATCTTTACCAAACTTTGACAGTGTCTTTATATCGATAAAAGCTCTGCCAAGGGCGAAAACCAGCCAGATCGAATTTGTAACACCAGAGTTATGGCCCTTGTTTTTCTGAAGAAAAAAAACAACTTATTCTGCCTTGTGAACACTCTAGCACCTTCATTTATTATTTGATCTTTACTAAATTTTGCCTGATTGTTAATATTAATGGAAGCTCAAATAAATACGAAAACCAGCCGGATCGGATAAGTAACAGCATGATTTTCTTAAATATGCAATCTGCTATATTGGAAACCTGGGGTCGTGGGTTCAAATCTCACTGGAGGCTATCTTTTTATTTTTTATTTTTTTTATTATTATTATTATGTTTAGTTTGTTTATTCAGCAAGGTCTCAGATTTTGTCTCCGCCCACTGAGGCTCTCTTGGGGATAATCGGGTTAAAAAATGTATGGATGGATTTGATTCTAATTTGGTATGGGCACTTAAGGCACAACATATATAAAACAGGGTTGCCCCTCTATAGGGGTACAACTTGGGGGAACTTTCAGTACTTTACTATTACATAGTTTCCGCCTTGTGAACCTCATTTATTCTGTACCCATTGAGATATCAACTTCGTGTATGGTGTGTTTCTTAGTTAAGGATGTGTATTTTGGCTCCATCCATTGGGGGCCCCTAGTGGGTAATCCGGTAAAAAAAACATATCTTGTCCAAATGTGATTTGCATTTGATTCTAATTTGGAATAGTCATTTAGGGACTCGATGCACAACATATTTAAAACGGGATTTGACCTTCTGCACGAAAGGGCTCCTCTACAAGGGTACAACTTGCAGTAATTTACCAATACAGAGTTTCCACTTTGTGACGCTAACTCGCTCTATACCCTTTGAGATTCCAAGTTCATGTGTGGTTTATTCTTAGTTTAGGAGGTGCAGATGTAAAATACGTTTTCCTATTTTGGGTGCATAGGAAATTGTGGGGCTCCCTAGGGGATAAGCGGGTAAATACACACACAAATTTGCATATCTTGTCCAAATGTGAATGGATTTTACTCTAATTGTTGGTACGGTCATTCAGGGACTCGAGGCACAGAATATATAAAACGGGTTTTATCCTGTGTAACGGGACCTGTCTACATGGATACAACTTGGAGAACTAGCAGCAATTTATATATTCGACTTCTATTTTGCTCAGTGCAGGGCAAAGAGTTTTGTCACAAGTACTATAACTAATTCCCCACCACCCTAAAACATAGAATCCATAGATACAGGCCCTCTTGTGCCTCTTGTATAATTAGCCCGCTGTTAAAATTAAAATACACCTACACACATATGTATTGGTACATACTAGTAATCCATACATTTCTTCACTTTCTTTTCTTCGACTTGTTTTTAAAATTATTTTTAGCAACAATCTGATAAAGTTTGGAAAAGATCCAATGAAGGCCCTATTGTGTTAACGAGGCCAAATTGTAGCATATATCAGAAAATCAAGGTCCATAACTCCAGAGGAAACGATCAGATCCGGATGGTTTTCGAACTCGTTCGAGTTTCCATTGATATCAACAATCTGGCAGAGTTTGGTAACGAGCAGATGAAAAGTGAAGGCCCTATCGTGTTTTCAAAATTGTCCGAGCTTACATCAATATCAACAAGCTGTACAAGTTTCGTAAATATCAAATACAAAATGAAGGTGCTAGAGTGTTCATAAGGCCCAATATGGCATTTTCAGCAAAACAAGGACCATAACTCTGGTGTTACTAATTTGATCTGGCTGGTTTTCGAACTTGTCCCAGCATTCATTGATATAAAAGCACTGGCAAAATTTGGTAAAGATCAAATGCAAAGTGAAGATGCTAAAAATGTTCACAAGGCTAAATAAGGCATTTTTACGTAATTCTAGGACCATAACTCCAGTGTTACTAGTCCGAAATAGCTGGTGTTCAAACTTTTCCGAGCGTTCATCAATATCAACAATCTGTACAAGTTTCGTCAAGATAAAATACAAACTAAAGGTGCTAGAGTGCTGACAAGGCTTAATATGGCATTTTTTTCAGCAAAACAAGGGCCATAACTATGCTGTGTTACTAATCCGATCAGACTGGTTTTCGAACTCTAAGCTAATATAAAGACAATGGCAAAGTTTCGTAAAGATCCGATTAAAAATGAAGTCCCTATTGCGCTTACAAGACAAAAGTTAACGTACGTCGACGACGACGACTGACGACGGGCAACTCGTTACCCATAAGTATCACACCTCAATTATTTTCCCATAGGGCTACTGTACAGCTTTTTCCAACATCTGAGCTTCAAAGCAGGGCAGCAGACTTTGTTGTTGGTTTAATATCTTCAGTACAGCCAAGTCCAGTAATTTAAAACAATAAAATACATAAGTTAGCCAGGTTTTTTTTTTTTTCTCGCTCATGTTTTGTGA
The DNA here is from genome assembly GCA_037043455.1 of Cyrtodaria siliqua. Taxonomy (NCBI): domain Eukaryota; kingdom Metazoa; phylum Mollusca; class Bivalvia; order Adapedonta; family Hiatellidae; genus Cyrtodaria; species Cyrtodaria siliqua. Next base: position 17,246 of record JAWPHD010015385.1, on the reverse strand, counting down.
CCCCTATGGAAAATACAAATTTCGTACACTATCTAGCTGAATATGCGGTGCTTCGGTCAACTACTTCGGAAATTTGAATGAAACCTCATATCAACATGGGATTTTCTGAATCATCTGTCTTTTACACTACAGATGTATGCTAAAGATATGAAAACCCTATTTTTCAAATTAAAAATTGCCTAAAATTGAGAAAAAATAGATTTTTTTTTCTGTTTTCCTTTTGTTTCTAGGTCCGTGAGCTTTCAATGAAGATAATAGAGGTGTGAGACCATAAGCTCTAGATCTAACAAGTATCATAACTAACAACATTAATTTGCGTAAAAAGAAACAAAGCTCTAACTACAACGCTCTTTACTATTTACGCTCTCAGATTTAAATAATATTTTTTAAATTCCTACGCATTTATGGCTTGAGCTGGAAAACTTTAAAGGGACACACGGCAATCTTGATCTCTTTAAATCTCTCAGCGTCCCGTTAACTGATAACTGCCATATTTGAGCATTATGATTTATAATTGCTTGAATAGTTCAAAGCAAATAGTGTTTGGATATAAGTAATTCGTGATTATATTGCACCAATAATATATTTAACATATGGCAGAATAATTAAGAAAATTCGAAACAGTCCATATTGTATAACCTTTTTCTAACATATATGAATGAAAGATATTGTTTATGTTGTAACTCATAAGATCTGGAAGACGAATACCATTTTATATGTGTGTGTCAATGTTACAATGAACTAAGAAATTTTTTTTAAAAGATATTACCACCAGCGGCCATCTATGTTCAAATATACAGAATTGATGAAAACTTCAAACACTGATATATTACTAAATTTAGCGAGGTACATAAAATGTGCTTTAAATGTTAGACTTTCTATTTTGAATGGTTAGTATAAATATAATATTGTTCATCCTCTAACTATGATGATGTAAACTATACTGACAGTTGATTTATATACTCTGTTTACGTGACTTTGTTATATTCGTATATTGTATATATGTTCTGAATGACGATGTACTTTGTACAAGTCTAAAGAAAATATCTGTTCTGTTCTGTTCTGTTCATATAAAAGTGTTAAAATAATACAGATTTAAGATTCAAGATTCTTTATTAAGTAACGTAAACATTACAATGTTTCTTGTTACGTAATACAATGAATAATATTATATACAACAATCATTCATGATAAGTATGTGCACAGAGCTAATAAATGGATGTTGTTTTATTTTATTTTAATTTTTATTCAAAGATGAAAAACGCTGTCATGTGAATTAAAAAAAGTTCATTTTTAGTTAAAAAGAACAACTACAAAAAAATATTAGCATTGCCGGTTAAAACCAATAGTTATCTTATATTAATAATTCCGCTTTAACAGCGCTTTGCTATACAAACTACCAGTACTTGATTAACAGAGGCGAATATTTAGGTTTACCACCACCAATTGCATGTAAACCTCCGAGGTGTAGTAAACCTTCGAGGTGTAGTCGAATGTAGTTCCTATAATAAAAAGTAATCCCTCCTTTTTCGATGGAAATGGGCGTTATAAGTAGGGGAAAACTGCCATTTTTTCTACTCGATTTTGTGGTTATATGTATAAGAAGTGTATTAATAGGTTTTACTAGATCACTGATGAACATTTTCGAAATTTCGACTCTATGCTTACACTTTGTGAGCAATGAAAACAGTCGATCAATAAACACAGCTGTACCCTTGATCTGTTTAGTAAACAAACAAGAACTTTCTTACATGTCTTGTGACCCCACGTTTTCTGGTGATTTTTCAAGTGGAAAAATAGTTTTCTATATGAACATTACACTGCTGCATTATCCATATGCAGCAAATCATTAATATGTGACACTCTAACATTGGTGCCTATGGGGAAAATAATTAGTGCTTTCATACCTTTAGACATTCTGTTTGTATGTAGGCTATGGACAACAACAACAACAATCACAACAAAACAAATACAAGACATGATCTGAGTTATCAAATGCCGCAACACAACTGAAGAAAATGACTCGTTTTGATGCTAAAATCATCATCCTAATGTCATACGAGAGATCGTGCCGAACACAATAACTCAGTGAACTATCCATAGTCATCTGCAGCTGCAGAAGTTGGGAGTCTGGCATTTACCACGACTGCAATTACGTCATTATATCGAGTAATGGTTATACACACTGAGGTTTTATTTGTATTTTATATTCACTCTGCTATCATACTATGCATTATTTATAATTCACTTTAAAGCTCCAACTACTGAATTTTATGGAATCCTACACAGGAAAAATATCTAGGCATGAAATTTGTATGTTTTACATATGTGATACATATGTATTCCTATGGTGTACTTAGTAATAATGTGACGTCATAGTGACCGTACTCTAAGGTAGTTGTAGTACGGTATAGCCACGCTCCTTTAGTTACCCTAAATTAAACATTATGCTCTGAATTTAACAAGTTTTATTGTTGATAAATTTGAATGAAATTTTCAGCAAATCAACTGTAGATGTTAAATAGAATAGATGAAATTAAAATTTAGTGACAAAATAATGACTGAATAACATGGGGTAGCTCATACTGGGTCAGCTACAGGAGATGAAATGAAGGGAAACGTCAACTTTAATACGTTCAGAATAGGAGATTGCAATGCGTTCAGTGTGTCCTACTTGAGTCATTGTCAAACAATGCAAGTTGCGTTGCATTGTTGTGTGTGTATTCACTGCATTGTTCTTCTTTATTTTTTGCATGAAACTGTGATTATAATGTTGTGCATTTTAGATTGTAGATGTAGTTGCCACTTACCCAAGCTATTATTGGTGGTAAGTGGTCATTCAAGTGCCTGATATGTCACGTATGTAGATGATAAACTTTTTAAAAATAGTAGTGCTAGTGTAGGCTAGCGATTGTGTAGGTGTATTACCCATTTAAGCTATACTGCCTCTACAAGCATTATGGACATATACATACCACCGACACTTCCTCTTTAAAATCCCTCTCGCATGCCTGAAAAGTATTTCTATTGTTCAAAGTCGTATGATTTATATTCAATACAGGAAAACGGAAGTGTACTGATATTTCGTATGACGGCACGCTTTTCAAAAAGTGTGCCGTTATGCCTGATATCATACAAGGAGGCGTGGCTAGCGAAAACAAGATATAGAAATCCAACTTGGTGATACACATATATCATGAAAATATATCGGCTTACGCGGTGATACACACATATATCATGAAAATATCTCGGCTTACGCCTCGATATATTTCATGATATATGGTCGTAACACCTCGTTGGACAATCTATAACTAATACTTATCCCCTGGCCTAGTTCTGCACGTGTTGTACACTGTCTGCCAATATGATATCTGAAATGAAAAACTGGGAATATAGCTGTGATCAATAAGTTTGATGACTATTGTAAATGGAACTATTAAAAAGCCAATACAAACCTGATCTAAAGCACATAGGAAAACGGATTATCGAGCGTATCGGCAATGTATATACACATTGACAAAGTGTAGGAGACATATATTTCACCGGGGACTATTTATACCTGGACACCGTTTCAGGTGTGAAAGTCGGGTAGTGTATTAAATACAGCCGATATTTTGTGTCGTGTGTATGTTTTAGGTTGTGTTTTTTAAACGAAGTGAAAATTAGGAAAAAATGAACGACAAATATTTCAATCAACCCAGTGGATATAGATGACTAGTGATTTCCGGGAAATCCCCGTGTCCCAAGGCTATTATGCCGCCTGGAGTTTATACGGATCTGTTTATTGAGGCTTGTCTTAGGTTTTGTGGAAAGTAAGTAGATCTATATATTGCTTATATAAAAAAATGTTTACAAGTATTAACCTGTCTTTACATATTGCACCTTACTATTTATTAATTAATTGGATGTATCGAAATCGTGTTGTACATGCAATACTGCATACTGTTTTACATGGATATTTTGTGACAGGTCCGCTCCATTTCCTTCATAGAAATTGAAATCTGATATATATCATGACAACACTGTACTGTTTATTTGGGGTTAACCGTGTATTCAATGTACGTTAGCATATAGCGCAACTGTGTATTGGTTAGAAATACAGTTATATTTAAAAATAAAATGGAAAAAATGACGCATAAGTGTTTGTAAACGTTGTAATTAGTTGGTATTAATTTCTATAGACCTATACACTATAGTACTTTATTGAGCTGTAACCAAGGACGATAATGAGTTATAAACATGCTTCAAATACATCATACCTCCTAACACATATACTAATATCAGCGAGACAGTTAATAAAAAATATCTCACTGTTAAAACCCCGAAACACTTTAGAAACCAGGGAATAGCCAGTTTTGAACCTTTGCAAGCCTTAATAAAATGATAAGCGAGTACACTTATCGCCCATACTGTATTTGTTTATTTGTGTAGGAATATAATGTGTATATTTCTGTTCACACCCCTATCGTTTAAATATTATTAATATTAAATATTAAATAATAACAATTAGTATACACGTATGAGTGCAATGCGTTTTGATCCGAGGCACTGTGTAAACTTAATCTTTGTGTTAATTTCGTTATAACATAACTAATACACTAAGGCTTCTGCTGACCATTGTAGTTTAAGGATTAAACAGTTAATCTGTGATACCATTAAGTATGTAATATAAAACACATAGACAGTTTATATGTAAAAAGGTGCGTGTGGAGGGTGGGGGCAATGTGGGGGTTGGGTAACAGCCAATTACATTTTGTTGGTAACAGATAACACAGAATAAAACATGCTAAAAACAGTCATATCAGTATTAAATACCATCACTGTTACGATACGTTATGGGATGGTACTTTTGTCATTAAACATTATATATATATATATATATTAAACTAAACATATTAAGCAGGTTGGCACACGTAACTACTCAACTCCGGCTTGACAGTGGTGTGTAGGGCGTGGGAGAAAAGGTGTTAGCATTGTTTTTATCAATTACAAACATTGAATATCTGTAGAGATGAGTTGTAGCCAGATTTAAATATCGAAATACAGGCGATACACACACACATAAAACCTGCATCCGCCTGAAGGCTAATTACGTGTCAAGCCTTTAGTCACGTCCATGTATGTTTACTTTCTGATGTATTTAATGTATTTAATGTAGGGATTATACTCAGATATTGTTTACTTTAAAGTATACGGACAAAGTTACGCGGAATGTTAAAACCCCAATACAATGTGTAGTCTATTTTAGAATATGTCTGATATTGATATAATACAGGATACAACACTTTGTAAGGACATTAAAGCTGTTGACCCTATATTTTAGTCGCATGACTCTATGTGGGTGTGTCTGTTGACCCTATATTTTAGTCGCATGACTCTATGTGGGTGTGTCTTTGAGTTCATATTGGTAGGTGTTTGGGTGGTGGGGGGTGGGGGTGTGGGGGGGGGGGGGAACCTGTAAAGTGTTTAAAAATTATATTTATCGATGTTACTTGAACCTGGGACGAAAATGACATATAGAGCCCTGCTTGAAAGAAGGCTAGATACAGATGTGCTATTTTACTCTGTGTTAATTCTAAGGATTTAAGTCCTTGGTCTCGTTGGACATGTCGTTGTATATGTGTAGTTCGTGTGTTACGTGTGTAGTGTTGTGTTGCCAGGTAGTTTCGCTGTGGCGGTGACATGGTTACCGGTATGGAATTGCTGGCCTTACAACCACTAGTGTTGCGCCTACATCCTTTACTGGGTGTGCCTACATCCTCTACGGTACTGGATCCCACTTTTACTTCCTCCATCGTGGTTATCGCTCTAGGCTTAAACTGGAATGTGAAACTCCGTCATCATTGCTATACCGGTAGATAGGCTGCGGACCCATCCGATGCGTCGTGTGACGTCGATTAGTTTATCTAGTCTTTCATGACCGTAGTTTTAATTCGCCCGTCCCTCCGGATTCTTTGTTACTTAAACAATGTACTAATGGGACTGGAATGAAACTTTACACAATGATAAAAGGCAATGAGAGGAAGTTCAGTGCGCATTAACTCCATCTTCATTCCTATGAGAGATATTGTCATTTGTAATTTTATACTTGTAATTCGTGTGCAAAGCATAACGTGAAAGCAACTAATGGGACTGGAATGAAACCTCACAACGTGATAGACGGCTATGAGAGAAAGTGCAGTGCGCAAGAACTAGAGCTCTAGCTTCATTCAAATTAGAGTTATTGACCTTTGTAATGTTCTACTTAATTTCGTGTCCGGAGTATAACTTGAAAACTACTGATGGTATTGGAATGAAACTGCACACACTGCTGAACTGAGGGGGAAAAGTTTAGCAATTTTTTTTTTGATGAAATGATACTGTATACAAGATATACTGACATTCTGGGACTTTACGGGCTTGACCCCTACGTTCATTTATTCGGTACGTCATTAAGATGTTTGACAGTTATTGATGTGTGTTTAATAAAATGTATTATTCCAGGATATTATTCCAGGGTGCAACAAAACTTGCTAAACTGTTCCCCCTCAGTATATAGTGCAATGAGGAAAGTGTAGAGCACAAGAACCAGAATAATCCCTATGTATGCACTTACATTTATTACATTTATTTTTTATATAACATATGTATCATACATCTCTCGTCGGGAATGAAATGAATTGCCATTCTCCTGTTACTAGTAATTGGTATGCTGTTGCTTTTAAACTCTGTCTAAGAAGATCCCTCGTATCATTGAATAACACACATACCTTTACATTTATTATTATGGACATTTGTCCTTTAATGTTGTGCCTTATATCCATCGATAACATTTCATTCAAACAAAGCATCCCATTCGGTTAGCATCCATCTCACCTGTTCGCTTGGTCCTAAGCGATATTTTATTTTTGCACGTTCATCGAAAGAAAACAGCTGCACCCGTGACTCATTCATACTCACGATTTAGCACCATTTTATTTTTACTCAGAGTTAGTACCATTTAATTTTTACTCAGAGTTAGTACCATTTCATTCATATTCAGAGTAAGTACCAATGTATTCATACTCAGAGTTAGTACCATTTCATTCATACTCAGAGTTAGTACCATTTCATTCATATTCAGAGTTAGTACCATTTCATTCATATTCAGAGTTAGTACCAATGTATTCATACTCAGAGTTAGTACCATTTCATTCATACTCAGAGTTAGTACCATTTCATTCATATTCAGAGTTAGTACCATTTCATTAATACTCAGAGTTAGTATTTCATTCATACTCAGAGTTAGTACCATTTCATTCATACTCAGAGTTAGTACCATTTCATTCACACTCAGAGTTAGTACCATTTCATTCACACTCAGAGTTAGTACCATTTCATTCATACTCACGAGTCAATACCAATTTATGCATAATAACGAGTTAGTACTATTTCATTCATACTCAGAGTAAGTACCATTTCATTCACACTCAGAGTTAGTACCATTTCATTCATACTCAGAGTTAGTACCATTTCACTCACACTCAGAGTTAGTACCATTTCATTCACACTCACAGTTAGTACCATTTCATTCATACTCACGAGTCAATACCAATTTATTCATAATAACGAGTTAGTACTATTTCATTCATACTCAGAGTTAGTACCATTTCATTCACACTCAGAGTTAGTACCATTGCATTAATACTCAGAGTTAGTACCATTTCATTCACACTCAGAGTTAGTACCATTTCATTCACACTCAGAGTTAGTACCATTTCATTCACACTCAGAGTTAGTACCATTTCATTCATACTCAGAGTTAGTACCATTTCATTCATACTCAGAGTTAGTACCATTTCATTCATACTCACGAGTTAGTACCACTTTATTCATACTCACGAATTTCATTTAAACTCACGGGTTAGTACCAATTTATTAATACTCAGAGTCAATACCATTCCATTCATACTCACGAGTTGATACCATTGCGTTCATACTCACGAGTTAGTAACATTGAATTCTTACTCACGAGTTAGTACTATTTCATTCATACTCACGATTAGTACCATTTCATTCCTACTCAAGAGTTAGTACCATTTCATTCCTACTCACGAGTTAATACCATTTCATTCCTACTCACGAGTTAGTACCATTGAATTCCAACTCACGAGTTAGTACCGTTTCATTCATACCCATGAGTTAGTACCATTGAATTCCTACTCACGAGTTAGTACTATGTCATTCCTACTCACGAATTAGTGTCATTTCATTCCTACTCACGAGTTGGTACCATTTCATTCACACTCAAGAGTTAGTACTACTCACGAGTTAGTACCAATTTATTCATAGTCTGAGTTAGTACCATTTCATTCATACTCAGAGTTTGTACCATTTTAATCATACTCAAAGCTAGTACCATTTAATTCACGCTCACTAGTTAGTACCATTTCATTCCTACCCACGAGTTAATACCATTTCATTCATACTCACGAGTTAGTACCATTGATTTTCTACTCACGAGTTAGTACCATTTCATTCATACTCACGAGATAGTACCTACATACTCTGTGGTTCCTAGGCAAGAATAGGACAGACAGAGTGTAAAATACCCCCGAATTCATGTTAATTTTGTATTTTTTTGTCATGTTCATTAAGTCTTCATCATCACACCTGTATTGTTTCAGGCGCTAATTGAGTAGTGGCTGAAAACAATGAGGGTGTAGCCTGAGAAAAATGGAGCGTGTACAACAGTATTTGTAGCATCTTTGCAGTTCTGCCAGTGAGAAGGTTCTAGGCCCACTCATCATATTAGTCATATTTTGGATGCAAATGGAGTGGGCCTTGCATGTTCATTTCTGTTGGCGCCATATAACCTGTTTGTGTGTTGTGCCGTCAAACCCCATTTCAACTCATTCAGTCATACTCGTGAGTTAGTACCATTTCAATTAAAGCGTGAACAGCTTTAAGCATAAAGGAGAAACGTTAAACCGCAGTCGTACATGTTGACAAATGTGCAAAACATGGTTTACTCATACAACGCCCTAGAGCAAAACCATGATTTCAACAGACGGATGTATTAGTCGACCGGGAGGTTTTCATCACGAACTTAACCATAAATTAATGAGTAGATTAATAAATAGCCTATAATTTGTTGGAAACAGGCACTATATAAAGAAGTTTTACGTAAACAACATGTATTCAGATTTATTACGGCTTGATAATTCTGAAATAGAAAGCCTGAATCCCCATATGTAGCCTTAAAGGGACACATGGCAATCTTGAAGTTTTTATCGAACATTAAAATAGCATCTCGATTTATTAATCCAGTATCACGTTGAATTTAAACTGCTTGCATATAATTTAATAAAGTTTTGATTTATTTTTGTGTCCCTTTAATCTATGAGTATAACATTGACAGCCTTAAACTAAGATTCCATATAGGTACGGGTGTGATTCCATATAGGTACGGGTGTGATTCCATATACGTACGGGTGTGATTCCATATAGGTACGGGTGTAATTCCATATAGGTACGGGTTTGATTCCATATAGGTACGGTTGTGATTCCATATAGGTACGGGTGTGATTCCATATAGGTACGAGTGTGATTCCATATAGGTACGGGTGTGATTCCATATACCTACGGGTGTGATTCCATATAGGTACGGGTGTGATTCTATATACGTACGGGTGTGATTCCATATACCTACGGGTTTGATTCCATATAGGTACGGGTGTGATTCTATATACGTACGGGTGTGATTCCATATACCTACGGGTGTGATTCCATATAGGTACGGGTGTGATTCTATATACCTACGGGTGTGATTCCATATACCTACGGGTGTGATTCCATATAGGTACGGGTGTGATTCTATATACCTACGGGTGTGATTCCATATACCTACGGGTGTGATTCCATACACCTACGGGTGTGATTCCATATAGGTACGGGTGTGATTCCATATACCTACGGGTGTGATTCCATATAGGTACGGGTGTGATTCTTTATAGGTACGGGTGTGATTCCGTATACCTACGGGTGTGATTCCATATACGTACGTGCGTGATTCTATATACGTACGGGTGTGATTCCATATAGGTACGTGTGTGATTCAATATACCTACGGATGTGATTCCATATAGGTACGGGTGTGATTCCATATACGTACGTGCGTGATTCTATATACGTACGGGTGTGATTCCATATACGTACGTGCGTGATTCTATATACGTACGTGCGTGATTCTATATACGTACGGGTGTGATTCCATATAGGTACGTGTGTGATTCAATATACCTACGGGTGTGATTCCATATAGGTACTGGTGTGATTCCATATAGGTACGGGTGTGATTCAATATAGGTACGGGTGTGATTCCATATAGGTACGGGTGTGATTCCATATAGGTACGGGTGTGATTCAATATAGGTACGGGTGTGATTTCACATACATATGGGTGTGATTCCATATAGGTACAAGTGTGATTCCATATACGTACGTGCGTGATTCCATATAGGTACGGTATAGGTAAGGGTGTGATTTCATATACCTACGGGTGTGATTCCGTATATGTACGGGTGTGATGCCATATATGTACGGATGTGATTCCATATAGGTACGGGTGTGATTACATATAGGTACGGGTGTGATTCCATATAGGTACGGGTGTGATTCCATATACGTACGGGTGTGATTCCATATACGTACGGGTGTGATTCCATATATGTACGGGTGTGATTCCGTATACGTACGGGTGTGATTCCGTATACGTACGGATGTGATTCCATATACGTACGGGTGTGATTCCATATACGTACGGATGTGATTCCATATACATGTGTGATTCCATATACGTACGGGTGTGATTCCATATACGTACGGGTGTGATTCCATATATGTACGGATGTGATTCCATATACGTACGGGTGTGATTCCATATACGTACCGGTGTGATTCCATATAGGTACGGGTGTGATTCCATATACCTACGGGTGTGATTCCATATAGGTACGGGTGTGATTCTATATACCTACGGGTGTGATTCCATATACCTACGGGTGTGATTCCATACACCTACGGGTGTGATTCCATATAGGTACGGGTGTGATTCCATATACCTACGGGTGTGATTCCATATAGGTACGGGTGTGATTCTTTATAGGTACGGGTGTGATTCTGTATACCTACGGGTGTGATTCCATATACGTACGTGCGTGATTCTATATACGTACGGGTGTGATTCCATATAGGTACGTGTGTGATTCAATATACCTACGGATGTGATTCCATATAGGTACGGGTGTGATTCCATATACGTACGTGCGTGATTCTATATACGTACGGGTGTGATTCCATATACGTACGTGCGTGATTCTATATACGTACGTGCGTGATTCTATATACGTACGGGTGTGATTCCATATAGGTACGTGTGTGATTCAATATACCTACGGGTGTGATTCCATATAGGTACTGGTGTGATTCCATATAGGTACGGGTGTGATTCAATATAGGTACGGGTGTGATTCCATATAGGTACGGGTGTGATTCCATATAGGTACGGGTGTGATTCAATATAGGTACGGGTGTGATTTCACATACATATGGGTGTGATTCCATATAGGTACAAGTGTGATTCCATATACGTACGTGCGTGATTCCATATAGGTACGGTATAGGTAAGGGTGTGATTTCATATACCTACGGGTGTGATTCCGTATATGTACGGGTGTGATGCCATATATGTACGGATGTGATTCCATATAGGTACGGGTGTGATTACATATAGGTACGGTGTGATTCCATATAGGTACGGGTGTGATTCCATATACGTACGGGTGTGATTCCATATACGTACGGGTGTGATTCCATATATGTACGGGTGTGATTCCGTATACGTACGGGTGTGATTCCGTATACGTACGGATGTGATTCCATATACGTACGGGTGTGATTCCATATACGTACGGATGTGATTCCATATACATGTGTGATTCCATATACGTACGGGTGTGATTCCATATACGTACGGGTGTGATTCCATATATGTACGGATGTGATTCCATATACGTACGGGTGTGATTCCATATACGTACCGGTGTGATTCCATATAGGTACGGGTGTGATTCTATATACCTACAGGTGTGATTCCATATACCTACGGGTGTGATTCCATATAGGTACGGGTGTGATTCTATATACCTACGGGTGTGATTCCATATACCTACGGGTGTGATTCCATACACCTACGGGTGTGATTCCATATAGGTACGGGTGTGATTCCATATAGGTACGGGTGTGATTCTTTATAGGTACGGGTGTGATTCCATATAGGTACGGGTGTGATTCCATATACCTACGGGTGTGATTCCATATAGGTACGGGTGTGATTCTATATACCTACGGGTGTGATTCCATATACCTACGGGTGTGATTCCATACACCTACGGGTGTGATTCCATATAGGTACGGGTGTGATTCCATATAGGTACGGGTGTGATTCTTTATAGGTACGGGTGTGATTCCATATAGGTACGGGTGTGATTCCATATACCTACGGGTGTGATTCCATATAGGTACGGGTGTGATTCTTTATAGGTACGGGTGTGATTCTGTATACCTACGGGTGTGATTCCATATACGTACGTGCGTGATTCTATATACGTACGGGTGTGATTCCATATAGGTACGTGTGTGATTCAATATACCTACGGATGTGATTCCATATAGGTACGGGTGTGATTCCATATACGTACGTGCGTGATTCTATATACGTACGGGTGTGATTCCATATACGTACGTGCGTGATTCTATATACGTACGTGCGTGATTCTATATACGTACGGGTGTGATTCCATATAGGTACGTGTGTGATTCAATATACCTACGGGTGTGATTCCATATAGGTACTGGTGTGATTCCATATAGGTACGGGTGTGATTCAATATAGGTACGGGTGTGATTCCATATAGGTACGGGTGTGATTCCATATAGGTACGGGTGTGATTCAATATAGGTACGGGTGTGATTTCACATACATATGGGTGTGATTCCATATAGGTACAAGTGTGATTCCATATACGTACGTGCGTGATTCCATATAGGTACGGTATAGGTAAGGGTGTGATTTCATATACCTACGGGTGTGATTCCGTATATGTACGGGTGTGATGCCATATATGTACGGATGTGATTCCATATAGGTACGGGTGTGATTACATATAGGTACGGGTGTGATTCCATATAGGTACGGGTGTGATTCCATATACGTACGGGTGTGATTCCATATACGTACGGGTGTGATTCCATATATGTACGGGTGTGATTCCGTATACGTACGGGTGTGATTCCGTATACGTACGGATGTGATTCCGTATACGTACGGGTGTGATTCCATATACGTACGGATGTGATTCCATATACATGTGTGATTCCATATACGTACGGGTGTGATTCCATATACGTACGGGTGTGATTCCATATATGTACGGATGTGATTCCATATACGTACGGGTGTGATTCCATATACGTACCGGTGTGATTCCATATAGGTACGGGTGTGATTCTATATACCTACGGGTGTGATTCCATATACCTACGGGTGTGATTCCATATAGGTACGGGTGTGATTCCATATACCTACGGGTGTGATTCCATATACCTACGGGTGTGATTCCATACACCTACGGGTGTGATTCCATATAGGTACGGGTGTGATTCCATATAGGTACGGGTGTGATTCTTTATAGGTACGGGTGTGATTCCATATAGGTACGGGTGTGATTCCATATACCTACGGGTGTGATTCCATATAGGTACGGGTGTGATTCTTTATAGGTACGGGTGTGATTCTGTATACCTACGGGTGTGATTCCATATACGTACGTGCGTGATTCTATATACGTACGGGTGTGATTCCATATAGGTACGTGTGTGATTCAATATACCTACGGATGTGATTCCATATAGGTACGTGCGTGATTCTATATACGTACGGGTGTGATTCCATATACGTACGTGCGTGATTCTATATACGTACGTGCGTGATTCTATATACGTACGGGTGTGATTCCATATAGGTACGTGTGTGATTCAATATACCTACGGGTGTGATTCCATATAGGTACTGGTGTGATTCCATATAGGTACGGGTGTGATTCAATATAGGTACGGGTGTGATTCCATATAGGTACGGGTGTGATTCCATATAGGTACGGGTGTGATTCCATATAGGTACGGGTGTGATTCAATATAGGTACGGGTGTGATTTCACATACATATGGGTGTGATTCCATATAGGTACAGGTGTGATTCCATATAGGTACGTGTGTGATTCAATATACCTACGTGTGTGATTCCATATAGGTACGGGTGTGATTCCATATAGGTACGGGTGTGATTCCATATAGGTACGGGTGTGATTCCATATAGGTACTGGTGTGATTCCATATAGGTACGGGTGTGATTCCATATAGGTACGGGTGTGATTCAATATAGGTACGGGTGTGATTCCATATAGGTACGGGTGTGATTCAATATAGGTACGGGTGTGATTCCATATAGGTACGGGTGTGATTCCATATAGGTACGGTTGTGATTCAATATAGGTACGGGTGTGATTTCACATACATATGGGTGTGATTCCATATAGGTACAGGTGTGATTCCATATACGTACGTGCGTGATTCCATATAGGTACGGTATAGGTAAGAGTGTGATTTCATATAGGTACGGGTGTGATTCCATATAGGTACGGGTGTGATTCTTTATAGGTACGGGTGTGATTCCATATAGGTACGGGTGTGATTCCATATACCTACGGGTGTGATTCCATATAGGTACGGGTGTGATTCTTTATAGGTACGGGTGTGATTCTGTATACCTACGGGTGTGATTCCATATACGTACGTGCGTGATTCTATATACGTACGGGTGTGATTCCATATAGGTACGTGTGTGATTCAATATACCTACGGATGTGATTCCATATAGGTACGGGTGTGATTCCATATACGTACGTGCGTGATTCTATATACGTACGGGTGTGATTCCATATACGTACGTGCGTGATTCTATATACGTACGTGCGTGATTCTATATACGTACGGGTGTGATTCCATATAGGTACGTGTGTGATTCAATATACCTACGGGTGTGATTCCATATAGGTACTGGTGTGATTCCATATAGGTACGGGTGTGATTCCATATAGGTACGGGTGTGATTCCATATAGGTACGGGTGTGATTCAATATAGGTACGGGTGTGATTTCACATACATATGGGTGTGATTCCATATAGGTACAAGTGTGATTCCATATACGTACGTGCGTGATTCCATATAGGTACGGTATAGGTAAGGGTGTGATTTCATATACCTACGGGTGTGATTCCGTATATGTACGGGTGTGATGCCATATATGTACGGATGTGATTCCATATAGGTACGGGTGTGATTACATATAGGTACGGGTGTGATTCCATATAGGTACGGGTGTGATTCCATATACGTACGGGTGTGATTCCATATACGTACGGGTGTGATTCCGTATACGTACGGGTGTGATTCCGTATACGTACGGATGTGATTCCATATACGTACGGGTGTGATTCCATATACGTACGGATGTGATTCCATATACATGTGTGATTCCATATACGTACGGGTGTGATTCCATATACGTACGGGTGTGATTCCATATATGTACGGATGTGATTCCATATACGTACGGGTGTGATTCCATATACGTACCGGTGTGATTCCATATAGGTACGGGTGTGATTCTATATACCTACGGGTGTGATTCCATATACCTACGGGTGTGATTCCATATAGGTACGGGTGTGATTCTATATACCTACGGGTGTGATTCCATATACCTACGGGTGTGATTCCATACACCTACGGGTGTGATTCCATATAGGTACGGGTGTGATTCCATATAGGTACGGGTGTGATTCTTTATAGGTACGGGTGTGATTCCATATAGGTACGGGTGTGATTCCATATACCTACGGGTGTGATTCCATATAGGTACGGGTGTGATTCTTTATAGGTACGGGTGTGATTCTGTATACCTACGGGTGTGATTCCATATACGTACGTGCGTGATTCTATATACGTACGGGTGTGATTCCATATAGGTACGTGTGTGATTCAATATACCTACGGATGTGATTCCATATAGGTACGGGTGTGATTCCATATACGTACGTGCGTGATTCTATATACGTACGGGTGTGATTCCATATACGTACGTGCGTGATTCTATATACGTACGTGCGTGATTCTATATACGTACGGGTGTGATTCCATATAGGTACGTGTGTGATTCAATATACCTACGGGTGTGATTCCATATAGGTACTGGTGTGATTCCATATAGGTACGGGTGTGATTCAATATAGGTACGGGTGTGATTCCATATAGGTACGGGTGTGATTCCATATAGGTACGGGTGTGATTCAATATAGGTACGGGTGTGATTTCACATACATATGGGTGTGATTCCATATAGGTACAAGTGTGATTCCATATACGTACGTGCGTGATTCCATATAGGTACGGTATAGGTAAGGGTGTGATTTCATATACCTACGGGTGTGATTCCGTATATGTACGGGTGTGATGCCATATATGTACGGATGTGATTCCATATAGGTACGGGTGTGATTACATATAGGTACGGGTGTGATTCCATATAGGTACGGGTGTGATTCCATATACGTACGGGTGTGATTCCATATACGTACGGGTGTGATTCCATATATGTACGGGTGTGATTCCGTATACGTACGGGTGTGATTCTATATACGTACGGGTGTGATTCCATATAGGTACGTGTGTGATTCAATATACCTACGGGTGTGATTCCATATAGGTACTGGTGTGATTCCATATAGGTACGGGTGTGATTCAATATAGGTACGGGTGTGATTCCATATAGGTACGGGTGTGATTCCATATAGGTACGGGTGTGATTCAATATAGGTACGGGTGTGATTTCACATACATATGGGTGTGATTCCATATAGGTACAAGTGTGATTCCATATACGTACGTGCGTGATTCCATATAGGTACGGTATAGGTAAGGGTGTGATTTCATATACCTACGGGTGTGATTCCGTATATGTACGGGTGTGATGCCATATATGTACGGATGTGATTCCATATAGGTACGGGTGTGATTACATATAGGTACGGGTGTGATTCCATATAGGTACGGGTGTGATTCCATATACGTACGGGTGTGATTCCATATACGTACGGGTGTGATTCCAT
>JAWPHD010015384.1:0-55632 GCA_037043455.1 Cyrtodaria siliqua | reverse complement strand
AGACTATTGGGGGCTGGGGAGGGTCTGGTAATAGGATAACAGAAAAACTGGGAGGGTGTGTGTATGGGAGGTCTCCGTCTCGTAATAGGATAACAGCAAAACAAACAAATCAAATGCAAAGAAACAGTTAAGCACCCCACCCCATACCTTTGACCAATATATACTGCCACTAATTGTGTTTTGCACCTTTTCACCTAGATGTGCGACTCATAAATCCATCGACTTAATACTGTCATTAGATAAAAGCGGGGGACGACGGACAGAATTATACACATGAACACATTGATTGGCTAATCCTGTCCCTAGAAGCAACATGTATGTCTAATTCCGGAATTCATTCCTATCAGATCTCCATAGTATGCACCCCCCCCCCCCGGAATTCATTCCTATCAGATCTCCATAGTATGCATGCACCCCCCCCTCCCCTCCCCCCCCCCCCCCCCCCCCCCCCCAAAGTAACTGTGTCACATTGCAACATGCTAACATAGTTATCGTATGGGGTACATCGATCATGTATAGGGTTCCGATTTACAATTGGCAAATATGATTCGGAGTGTTCATTATTTCTTTGCTATATATCTCGTTTTATTGGTGAAAATATATATTAAATATGTAATAATAGTGCAGTTAGTAATATGAAAATACAATTTACTTTGAAACATTGAAATAATTATAAACAAAGCTCCTAATATAACAAGCAATCTTGATTTTTAAAAAACAAATCTAGCGGCGTCTCGTTAGTTTTTCTACATCAATTGCATTTGTTGAATCATTAAAGTTCCCCGACCATGTTTTGTTTCATGAACATGTTTATGTTTATTTGAATCGAAATAAATACACAAAAAATAAATATTACAATTCACACCTTGCAATATCTGTGAAAAGCGAGAATAAGATTTAATTTGAGGACGTAGAAAACTTTGAACAGGTAAATTAATCCACATGTAGGTAAATGTATTTATCAATTATCTGGCAATAGCTGTGCAGCTATACAATTCAGATTTACCTCATTTCCCCGTGAAGTCACGCAGTGGTAAAAGTAGTATCTACTTATTTTTACATACAACTTAGTAGCGGTTTTAAATATATGTTTCTCTCCGGGACTATCAAGAAATGTTCATATGATGTTTAAGAGTTAAATATGTCAATTGCTAATACTACACAAAGGGTGGCCATTCATCTTTAATATTAATTATAAGAACTATTTAAAGCAAATTGTTTTTGCATATTAATAACTGCTGATTACATTTCACCAATAATATACTCAAATCTATGGTAGAATAACGAAGAAAATTTGAAAACTCAAAATTATATTTAAATATATGCAAGCAGATTTTAAGTCAAAATGATACTGCATGAATAAATCGAGAGGCTAATTTGAATGCTTGATAAAGACTTCAATATTGCCATGTGTCTCTTTAATGTGTGTCGTTAAATCAGCTCTAACACGTACCCGTTTTCTCTTTCTAGAACACAGTCATGTTTACTTCGCCAGTTTATCAGCAATGGACAGGGTCCCGATGTGATGCCCAAGGAATTTGACAGTGTCGACGGCATCCCCTCAAATAATGTACCATACTCACTAAACAAGAAAGGCCGCTGGAACTTGCCGGCTATGATAAAAGAAAACATTCTTCATGGCGACCACATCGACGACGAGTACGGTATACAGCTTATAGAGCGTCATAAAATAAACAAGCAAGCTGACTGTGTCGGTGTTTTCTCCACCACTGGCTTTCTTAAAGAAGTGTCTGTAGCAAAGTCTAAATTCAAATCAAAATCGAAACGCAGGCGTACGGGTTACATACACGCACACAGCGTGCTAAATGCCACCCGCAGTTTACCACGCGTTAAAAGACGAATACGGCGTGGCATTGTTCCCTCTGTCGATTTGAACACACCACCGCCTCCAAGTCAGTGCGATATGACGTCCTATATCCTAGTCCTGCAACAAGCTCCATCACTCACAATCCCAAATATGTCGGCTACGAGACCACAAAGCCCATCTCTTCTGGTAACCATAAAGGTCATCGAGGAAAACAGAGAAACAGTCGGAAAATGGCGGACATGATTCAAGAATCCATCTCATGCATGGACGACGAGCTAGACGATTTTGAAGAAGAGAATGACGCCAGTGATGAAGTGGTTGTGACTACTGAAAAAGACACCACCGTCGCTCTAGAAGAAATTCTCAAGCTCACCAAATCTGCAAGTAACCTAAGCAATAGCAGAGTTAGAATGAGGAATGCAAGTAGTGACAACACTGACTCAGACCTGTTAAATGGGAAGGGGCATGTAATCTATGCACAGTTTGAACAAGACAACGAATCAGAAGACAACACAACAGAAAGTGCAGTCAGCGGTGTTACTGCGCATTATACGGAACTTATTCCAGTGCTTGTTATATTACAGACGGAACAAATGAACCCTCAGGCATTGCGGCAACACTTCGGGAACAGATTAATCGAATGTGAGTGCTTCCCTCGAAAATTCATAATTGATATTTCTGAACAGGTGTCAGGTATGAATATGTTCAAAGTATGCACCAGGGAAGGTGTTCAACGCGTCACCGCTAGCCTAGTGTTTGTTCATGACATCGACAACGAAATTAATAACTTAAAAGAAGACGTATACAAGGTTTCTCTGAACACACATTTCGACGTAGAAATACAAAGTGTTAAAATTGAAACACTGTTCGACTACATGGAAACCAGTGTAGATGAAATTGTAAACAGAACACTATTTTTCATCGAAACTCTACCAACCGACGCGCTTGTATCTGAAAGCTATCCGCCCGACTATACCTCGGGCAGAAGTGCGAAGTCTAGCCTTCTTGAAGAATGTGCAAGCTGGCAGACGAGTTCGTACCGACCAGACGACTTGTTTCTGTTTCAGTCATTTATAACTCGACAGCAAGACACTACCGACGCATCAGCCTTGGGCTATGAGGTTATTTCACATTTTGATTCGTTTACAGCAGATGAGACTGCAGATGTTGCTTCACCAAAGAGTAGATTCTGCAGCATATGCTACGATTCTCTCGAAAACAACAAAACTGCAACGGCGTTGATTGCATGCTGCCATTGGTTCTGTGATGACTGCTGGGGAGATTACCTGGAAACGAAGGTGCATTCTGGAACAACCAGGTTTTTATGTCCGGAATATGATTGCAGTAAGAGTGTTGACCCAGGAACTCTCCTGTCTTTGGTAAATATGCGGGGTGTTATCAAACTTGCAAAACGCTGTCATGACGCTCAAATAGAGAAACACGTACGGACCAGATGGTGTCCAAACGCGATCTGTGGACGGGTTCTACATGCTAATTCCGCCAACGTAAAAACTGGGCAATGTCATTGTGGAGAGAAGCTGTGTTTTGACTGCTTGGGGAAACCTCATTGGCCAGCGCCTTGTAAATCAGTGACAGATTATCAGAAACGCTTAAAGACTCTGGCCTACTCCACGATGATGAAATTGTAACACCGGTCGTTGTTCATGGGAAGCAATGTCCTCACTGTAAAACATACGTGACGAAAAACGGTGGTTGTCCCTATATGGTCTGCGTTTGTGGAAAACCATTTTGCTGGGGTTGTGGAAAGGCTTTTGACAGTATTACTCAACACACGTACTGCCAAAGCCGTGGTCAGCACGACAAGCATAAAACAGTTGCAAAATATGTAGGCAATCCAGTAGGACTAGAGGAAGAATTCAAACTTCGTGGATCTGTTCTAGAAAATTGGTACCAGATGGCAGTGCGACATCGCATAGAGCAAAATCCAACCAAAGTCCGTAAAATGAAACTCGCCGTAAAAGAAATGTCCAAGAAGATCCAGTATTACATGGTTCGATCCGCACAAAAAGGCGAAACAGTTTTACTTGATTTTGAAGTTCAGGGAAAGACCTACGTTCGGGAAGCAGACAAGACGCCAGATTTCCTTAAAAATATGATAAATTTACATACTGAACTAAATCATCTGGTTGAAAACACTGCGGTTCTGCTGAATTCGGACAGCTTGAGAAAAGTATCCCGACTTGCCCTTCAGCACGTTGTATCCAGGCTATCGACGTTTGCAACCATCATCTTTGATTTATTCACGAATGCCGACAACAAACACGCCAAAGATCTAATTCGCAATTTCAAGGAAGTCCGTTTCCATTCACGCAAAACTATTCAGGGTTTGGTGAAGTGTGTGACGGCATTGGGACTGTAAACATCGAGTGTGGCAATATTTTGGATCAGGAAAGTAAATCAAAAACCATTTCTTCGTCGAATTTATATGAGAGCTGTTGTGACTTTTAAAAGCAAATGTTGAAGAATATGTTAGGGTCATATAATTATAAGAGATATAATGGACTTTTTTTAACAGAAGAGTTTTCTTACATTTAATGGCAATTTTCATCGCCTTATAGGTTTTATTGTTTCATGTTTGTTGAACCTTTTTTGAAAACAAATAAAAAAAAAACTGTTCTACATCATATAAGTGTTTGCGTTAGTGTGCGTGCGTGCTTGTGTTAGTTGTTATTTCTAAACTAAAAACTTTAGTTCAGTTGAGCTGAAGGCTCAACATGATCTTCCGTCGAACGTCCTATCGTCGTCCGTTGTTAACCTTTGTTTTAAACGACTTTTCTAATTTTTTCAGTGTCTTTCAATTTTGTTGAAATTAGGTCAACGCGACAGCCAAGAAGAATATTATTTAAAGCCGATATATTTCTTTGTACAAAGTTTGGACCCAGGTTCGGTGTAAATTTTCAACCCGTGAACTGCATTTAACACACTAGGTTGTAGAGGATATCCTGATCATTTATAAGTAAATTAAAATATGTGCAATGGTTGGTGAGAATAATTTTAGATGATTCATCTTAGTTTAGAGTTTTCCCTTCATACAAACTTTGGATTCCCGTGAACTTCATTGAATACAGTTGACCGTCATTTCCTAAAGCTACAGAGTCTCTATTTTAACTGGTAATAACTCATGAATATGAATGAGTCACGTGTGAAGTAGTTTCAAATCGACGAACACCTCAATAGTCTAAATCAGACTAGAAGGCAGAAATCGATGCGTAAAATATCACATTTTTATTTAGCCTTCGTACAGGTAACATCGATAAATATATGTGAAAAACAATACTTGCCCGGAAGGGGATTTGAACCACTGCCGTTGCGCTTGTAACATGAAGTTACAAATAAAGATACGCCTACAAAGAAGAAATCGATTGATATAGAGACTCTGTAGCTTTAAGAACAAATATCGAAATCTAATCGGCGATTCTCGAAAATTTTAAAGTTTGGACTTTCTTCAGTAACGGCGGCTCTCTTGGGTGTCGAGTTGACCTTAGTTCTTAGAAGTTGTTTAAAGCAAAAGTTAACATTTATAATGTTTTCAACAGCTTCAGTTTCAACGAATATCGCTCGGCGTCGCGTCCACTAGACGCAGTTTTTTTAGCTCTAATCAAAGATCAGCAGAGCTTATGCCGTGGTACGGCGTCCGGCGTCCGCCGTCCGTCCGTCCGTAAACTTCGTTTGTGGCGACTACTCTATCTATTGGATGGATTTTCATGAATCTTTACAGGACTGTTGCCCATAAGACCTAGATGATCCTAGCAAAAAAATCAGATTGATGTGAAATCCAAGTTGGCCGCCAAAGATAAACAATTTATTTTTAAAAGTTTGTAGCGACTACTCCTCCAAAACTTTAAGCTAAGTGATACTGATGTGGGATCTTTATTAAAATGATCAGCAGCATGACCTAATGTTGGTCCTTTGATTTGACGTGACATTAAACATGGCCACCAGCTGCCATCTTTGTTTACATATAGTTATATAGGAAAATCTTGTGGCGACTACTCCTTTGAAACTACTTGATGGATGTTTATGAAACTTTATAGGAATGTTGCTCTTGATGTCTAGTTGGTCCTAAGTAATATTCAGTTCGGCCAACATCTTAAGATGGTGGCCACAGCTAAACACATATTGTTAAAAATACAGTTGTTTTGGCAACTACTTCTCAGAAGCTATAGGAGTATTGAACCTTTATCAAATTGACAGGCATGACATGTTGTTAGTCTAAACAAAATTTATTTTGATTCGACATGAATCATGGCCGCAAGTGGACATCTTTTTTACATAGAGTTATATAGAAACAAACTTGTGGTGGCTACTCCTCTGAAATTGTTTGATGGCTGTTCATGAAACTTTGAAGGAATGTTGCTCTTGATGTCTAGTTGATCCTAAGTAAAAGTCAGGTCGGCCGGAATTTCAAGATGGCCACCACAGCTAAAAATAAATTTTAAAAGTACAATTTTGTTGGCATGACATGTATTTGATCCTAAACAAAAATTATTTTGATTCGACGTAGAGTTATATAGGAAAATATTGTGGCGATTACTTTTCTGAACCTACTTGATGATTTTCATGAAACTTTACAGTACTGTTGATGTCTAGTTGGTCCTAAGTAAAACTCAGATCGGCTGGAAATTCAAAATGGTCAACACAGCTAAAAATAGATTTTAAGAAATAGACGTTTGTGGCGACTAATTCTCAAGGACCTCAAGTGGTATTGATTTTGAACCTATATCAAAATGACTGGCATGACATGTAGTTCTAAACAAAATTCATATTGATTCGATGTCAAACATTGCCACCAATGGCCATCTTTGTTTACATAGAGTTGTATAGGAAAAACCTGTGGTGACTACTCCTCCGAAACTACGTTATGGATTTCCATGACACCTTAATATTGCTCTTGATGTCTAGCTGGTCCTAAGTAAAACTCAGGTTGGCCGAATGGCCGACACAGCTAAAACTAGATTAAACAAGAAATGTCACTGTAAGTGACAAATGCCCCCGAAAGTAACCTTTGACCTCTAAGTATGACCTTGACCTCGGAGCCGCGGACCGGGATTTTGTGCGCGACACGTCGTCTGGTTGTGGTGGTGAGCACTTGTGCCAAGTTATTTGACACGATTTGATCTTTGACCTCTAAGTATGACCTTGACCTTGGGGCCACATACCTGTATTTTGTGCGCGACACATCGTTTTGTTGTGGTGAACACTTATGCCAGGTTATTTGAAAATCCGTCCAGGAATGCCAGAGTTATTGACCGGACACGATTTGACCCTTGACGTCTAAGTGTGACCTTGACCTTGGAGCCACGGACCTGGATTTTGTGCGCGACACGTCGTCTTGTTGTGGTGAGCACTTGTGCCAAGTTATTTGAAAATCTGTCCATTAATTTCATTGTTTACATAGAGTTATATAGGAGAATATGTGGCGACTACTCCTCTGAAACTATGTTGATGGAACTTTATAGGAATGTTGCTCTTGATTTCTAGTTGGTCCTAAATAAAATTCAGTTCGGCCAAAATTTCAAGATATACTCCACGGCTAAAATAGATTTTAAAACTACAACTTTGTGGTGACTATTTATTATTGATTTGGTACCAAAATGACTGGCATAGCATGTAGTTGGTCCTAAACACGATACATGTATTTTTAATTGACGTCAAACATGGCCACCGGCAGCCATATTTGTTTACACAGTTTGTTTTTTAAAAATAGTTTATTGCCGTATAATATGCAAACGGGTTGGACCACAAGTTCTAACAACATTAGTTACGGCCCTTCCCAATACAATATATTACAAAAATGAACATGGCTAAGCAAGTAGTTACATAGTATATATACACACATTGTTGGTTTAACAATTAACATCAGTAGGAACGCCAGCCCTATGACGTAGGAATATTTATCAAACACGGTCACGTGATAAAATCGATAACAAAATGACATTATTGGGAAAAATTTCACTGGTCAGATTTATACACCTCTTATCTATAAACTGTGATTATGACAAAACACAACAAGAAAAACTTGATGCAAAGCATCAATTCGGCGCCAAAATTTTGAAGAATTAAAACATACGTTATTAAATAACAGTACACGTGTTTATCAGTTATTTTAACTATCTTATCATCAGTACTTAACCTTGGTATATTTAGTGGTCATGGACATAATATTAACAAACGTTGCTATGTTGACTTGGTTAAATGTATTTTGAATTAACTAGGTCATTCAGACAATTTTCCAAACGGTTTCGTTGCAGGACTTTCCTTAAAATGTGTTAAATGAATTGACTGCATTAGGTTTAAATAAATAGTTTATGGAAAGATAAGGTGATGAATGCCGAGTGATTACAAAGTCGTTGTTGAAACATTTGGAGAGAAAGCTAAGTAAGCCAAGAATTAATGGACAATGCACTTCACATATCTGTTTGAATTTTTAACGTCGTTTTTATGCCATGAAGGGCCAACAGACGATCAGTTTTAGACTAATTGTTTTTGTTTTGTTATTAAACCTAGTACTGTATCACATGAACCATCTATACAGGTAACTGATAATCTACCCATTTGAATTAGTGGCTGGAGACGAGGGACAATAAGACACAATGTTGCATGTCAATCATTATAAAGGGTGTACGCTATAGAAATAGTGTCATGTTTAAAGACAACATGGTACTGTCTGAGGATCCAACTGGCCTCTGGATTCAAAGCCCAGTGCGCTACTAACAGTGGTAATGCCGACTTTTTCAGTTGTAATTTGAAATGAATCTGCTATTTAATAGCACTTGTGAATATGATCATGATATTTTTATTTATACCCGTAAAAAAAACTCAAAAAAAACACACAAAAATATACAGTTTTATAAAAAAAATTGGCACAGGAAGAAAACAATTTAATAAAATGGGTATTCAAGCACATAGACAGGTAAAAATTTAACTGAGATTATTGAAATTTTAAAAAGAAAATTGGTAAATGTTTATATATGTTTGTCGGTCTGTCCTAAGGGTCTGGTGCTGAATCTAAGATATCCAGGCACCAAGTGCCTATTGGACTGCTACAGTTAGGATGATGTTCGACATTTCCATGAAAATGGGAGTAATGCAGAAATGACCGCGCTCGACATCTCCATAAACATGAGAGAAATGCAGAAATGACTGCGGTCGACATCTCTATGAAAAGGAGATAATGCAGGAATAACAGCGCTCGAAATCTCCGTAAAAGTGAGAGTAATGCGCAATGACAGCGCTTGACTTCTCCATAAAAATGGGAGTGATGCAGAAATGACAGCGCTCGACATCTCCATGATAATGGGAGTAATGCAGAAATGACAGCACTCGACATCTCCGTGAAAATGAGAGTAATGCAGAAATGACAGCTCTCGACATCTCCATGAAAATGACACCGCTCGACATCTCCATGATAATGGTAGTAATGCAGAAATGACCGCTCGACATCTCCATGATAATGGGAATAATGCAGAAATGACAGCGCTCGACATCTCCATAAAAATGAGAGTAATGTAGAAATGACAGAGCTCAACATCTCTATGAAATGACTGTATTGCAGGAATAACAACGGTCGACATCTCTGTAAAAGTGAGAGTAATGTGCAATGACAGCGCTCGACATCTCCATAAAAATGGGAGTCATGCAGAAATGACAGTGCTCGACGTCTCCATGAAAATGAGAGTAATGCAGAAATGGCAGCGCTCGACATCTCCATGAAAATGAGAGTAATGCAGAAATGACAGCGGTCGACATCTCCATAAAATGGGAGTAATGCAGAAATGACAGCGGCCGACATCTCCACGACAATCGGTGTAATGCAGAAATGACAGCGGTCGACATCTCCATGAAAATAGGAGTAATGCAGAAATGACAGCAGTCGACATCGCCATGATAATGGGAGTAATGCAGAAATGACAGCGGTCGACATCTCCATAAAATGAGAGTAATGCATGAATGACAGAGGTCGACATCTCCATAAAATGGGAGTAATGCAGAAATGACAGCGGTCAACATCTCCATGAAAATGGGAGTAATGCAGAAATGACAGCGGCCGACATCTCCATGAAAATGGGAGTAAAGTAGAAATGACAGCGGTCGACATCGCCATGAGAACATGTAAAACACTGGGCGTGAGACATACACCCGTGAGGAATTTCCTAACTAGGCATGGGACCCTTACGAGACATTTTGAAATGTCAACTTTGGTCGGACACCCGCAACCCCCCATAACAAACCGTAAGGATATACTTTAAATCGAGAGAATTTATTTAGTGTAGATTTATTTAAATCGTTTCCATTTATTTAAATTTGGTGCAGTCCATGTTAAATAGTGAAAAAAAATCATGTTTTTGATCTAAATATGTTTTTTTAAAACAGTGCACTATTGTTCCATTTCATAATTTCAGTCCTTATTTATTTTGAAGAACTTTGCCGCGATGTGTTGGCGAACATTGCCGCAACTTTGCAGCGAACATCACCACAAGCATCGCCAGAACAGTGCAGAGAAACATTTTATGCAAATGAAGTTTGCTGCAAAGTTGCAGCGAACATCGCCAGAAGATTACAGCTAAAAGCATTATGCAAATGAAGTTTGCTGCAAAGTTGCCGCACACTTTTACCATGCAAATGAGGTCTGCGGCAAAGTTGCGGTGAACATCGCCGGAACATCACCAGAACCTCATTTGCATATTTGTTCGCCGCAACTTTGCCACAAACCTCATTTGCATGATAAAAGTGTACCGCAACATCGCCGCAAACTTGTTCGCCGCAGCAATGTTTGCCGCAGAGTTGCAGCAAATAGTCACCAGAAGCCTATATTTTTGGTAAGGGTAAGGTTATTGTTCCTTAGTAAATGACATGATCCACCCAATTTGAACAAACTTGAAAGGTCAATGCTAAGATGCTTAACATAATGTTTCATGAAAATTTCAGTGTTGGTTACTGAGAAGAAGACAGATGGATGACAGCCTATGGTAAAGCTGATCTTGCACAAGCCAGTTCAGCTTAGAAAACAATATAAAATGCAGTGTCCAATCTAGGATCTAAAAAGCAGGGGGGATTTTCCCCCCTTCCTCTAAAAATGTGGGGGGATTTTCAAAAGTAAAGGGGGATGGGTTCAAACAAATCTATTACACCCTTTTCATAACACCATTTGGCATTTCGACTGGAAGTCGCATAATTTTGAATATTTTTGATTCCGAGTCTGCGCTCATAAATCTACTTTTGTTTTCAATACATTTGTCTGCATTTGACAGTCAAAATGAAGCATTACAAAATTAGCGATTTCCCGTAAACGAAATTCAAATGCCAAAACTTTCCGATATATCATCGTATTTTCTAATTTCTTAGCAACATTTAATGTAATTTGGCAATAATAATTAATCAAAACGATTTAAAAACGAGAACAATGTGAAAACATTTGAAACGCAGATATTACGATCGATAAATTTTGTTAATTTTTCTAAAATTCGTATTACGCATTTGCCTCGTTTTCAGTCAAAATGCAGGGAGACATCGTTTTAATGAAATGATTTTGTATAATTTTTGAATTATTGGTGCATCATTTCTTACAGAAATTCAAGAAATCGCTAAGCAGTTTTATCTCTTGTGTTTTATATCTTATTCTGGTGCGTTTTAAAGCATGCTTTAAATGCCATTTAAACATTTTTAATTACAATCCAAACATACTCAACTATCAGTCCTTTTGATTCCCCATGCCAAGGTCATTCCCCATGCCTAAGGTCAAAGTACTACCACAGTATGTCCGGCGCCCTCAAGGGGCGCCGAACAATCACAGATCGTTGTTAAAGTAACAGTATTCACAAACTACATTGTTCGAACATAATTGGTGTACACTTCGTGTAATTCCCATTAATAGTGAAAGGTATTTTTCCAAGGGATGAATTTAGGTTGTTTTAAGGTTTAAATTGCCAACAATGCGCTTTTAAATCAAAATCGATTTATTTCGTCACTTTAGAAGCGAAAATAAAAACAAATGCATGTACGCATAGATAAATCTTTCCTCTGTCCATATGCAAAATTTTAATGAAATCGGAGACAAGTACTTTTTTCCCCCCAAAATTAACTAACATGACCCACGGACTCAAAGACGGCAAAACGCATATACATTTACAGACGCGACTGGGTACACAAAAAATGAAATAATTCCATTATTTCAATACATATATGTCCAATGTATATATCCATGCATTCCAGATTAAATTTCTGATCTATACATGCTTTTGGTTTATGCGGGAGTGCTCGGAATAGGTTTTAACAAACCAAATTGCAACGGTACGTCGGGAAAGGAAATGAGGATGGTGAAAATATATATTGCAGTGCTAATTTTCTGAATCCGAAAAAATTGCAAAAAAATGAAGTTTTAACAACGAGAATGAGTTTTTTTTCTTGAAAGTGTTCATTGACATGTCTACTATTAAAAACCAAAATTTAAAGTCAATCAGAAAAAAGTACTTTTTTTTCCCCAAAATTAACAAAGTACACCGTGTTCGCTAAAATATGAACAATCGCCTTTCGAAGTTAATGTACACGCGGGATATAAAACCATGACATTGTGAAATCCTTTTTAAGAGATATATTGATTTCAACATTGTTCTGTATTTAATGAATTATTAGAGTAGAATGTTCGCAGTTTTTTTCAAGGACACCATTACGGTAGTATCCCTGCAATCCCGCCCTTCATGCCACCCCCACCACCCTCTATACCGTATTGATTAAGTTGTATATAGCTGCGAATGCGCAGTTTTAATCAAATTCGATTTATTTCATCATTTTAGAACAGAAGAAAGCATGTACGCGTAAATACATTTTTCCTCTGTAGATATGTAAAAAAAAACAAAAAAAACGGAGGCAAGTTCTTTCATCCCCCCCGCCCCGTATGTGTCTATGTATTTTACACTAAATTTTTGATCTATACATGCTTTGGGTTAATGTCAGAGTGCCCAATTTATTTTACAATGTTGCAACGGTATATCGGAAAATGAAATCATGATACGTTTCAGAGTTAATTTTCGAAATCAGAAAAAGCGATAAACTAATATAAGTTTAACAGGCAGAAAGAAGTATATTCTTTTAACTGTTCGTTTGAAACTGAGGGGGCGACTCGAGTAAATGACTGACGAGTAACAGACATGCTACTGTCAGTAACAAACATGATTTTGTATAAACTCGAAGATTGCATAACATAAATATGTGGACATGAAATTGTGTCAATGGTTTGTAGTGTTGTGAAACACTGTACGCGTGAATCCGAAAAGAGCGGGTCTGTTATCTTTATAGGGCATATATAGTTATATTATAACATGTGTGTTGTACCATATGCTTATCCTTGTTTATAAATGTTTGATAATGGATGTCAGCAGGAACTCGACTTTTGACCTAAAAATCAAACGGATCATCCTCTTTCCACTGTCCACCAATGAAGTTTTATGAAATTTGCTTTAGGTAAAAGGAAAAAATGTGTGGACAAGACTTTTCATTTTCCGGTCATGGTAACGGACCTTTCAATTACTGACTTCAAAATAAACAGGGATTATTCACCAAAGGCAGTCAAAGTATGACGTTTTATGAAATTAGCTTTAGAGAAAGTAAAAAAGAGTTTCATTACGGACATTATCCGGTCTGTGACCTTGACCGTTGACCCACTCACAATCAAAAGGATCACCCTCTCGCCAGAAGCAATCCATCCATTAAGTTCATGATATTTGACTTACAGTTTACAACATTTTACATTATCATGTTACGGTGACAATGATCTTTGACCTAATGACATCAAAATCAAAAGGCATCATTCTCTCACCAAATGCACTCAAACCATGAATTTTGATGAGATTTGCTTCTGGGGAAGTGCACAGTGCAGACAAGGGTTTTCATGATCATTATTGGGTCACGGCGCACTTGACCTTCAATATTTGATATGCACATACTGATGCTTCTTACAAAGTTTCGTAAAAATCCAACAAATAGCGCAGACAAGATTTGTGACGGACGAACGGAAAAGCCAAATATAATCTGTCTCACCTACCACTTTGTGGTGGAAGACATATTTATAAAGACAATATTTTAGTTCATATGTATACTTTATTAAGCAAATAATTAAACGAACATAAACTTCAGCATTGACTCTGGCCAGTGGTGTACATGGAGTCTTCTTCCACATGACGTGCAGCCTGAAAGAAAATAAAAAGTAAAAATAAGTCGCGTACAGTATTCAATTTGAATCAGGTGTTGCTAGGGAGAGCTAGGCCATGTTAAGGGGAATGGGACAGTTTGACGGCTAGCAGTATACATCGAAGTAAACCAGTAGCGCCAGTAAGACTTGAAGATTCAAAGCCGATATGCTATAAACGTCCCTTGACCAAAACTGAGTAAATGGCACATCAAATAAAGGGTCAATACATATTATATTGTCTATCATACGAGTATATGATTGACCTGACATGATTACAGAACAATTTTAATGTATTTTTCACCCAACAGTACTACAGCAAGAATCTATTATAAGGAAAGTTAAATCTGACAGATGGTGCAATGCTCTATAAGCCATTTTTACTAGAAGGGGAATAAAATACAACTCTTGCCAAAAATCTAAAATTGTAAATTTTACGTTTTGTTGATAGAATATTTTACTTTAATGACTTAGTAAGGTTTACATGGGGAGAAAACATTAATATACAACTATTTATTTTCTATCTCAAAACCTGGTGATGCCGCTAGTTTTAGTAATAAAACACGATTAAATAGGGCAGTTGAGAAGACACTTTTGTAGATGTGGTCTGTTCTGATGTGAAAATGTGTAAAACAGACACAAGATTGAAAAATTTGCTCTGTGTCCCTTTAATAAATTGGGGACCCATCACATAGACCATAATAATATTGTAATTAGTTCATGTTAAAGGGACACACGGCACTCTTGAAGTATTTATCAAGCATTAACATTAGCATCTCCATTTGTTAACCTGGTAACATTTTAAATTTAAACCTGCTTGCATTAAAAATTAAATAAAAGTGTTTCATTTTGTCTTCGTTATTCTGTCAAATACTTAACTATATTATAGGTGCACTGTTATCAACAGTTCTGAACTATTCTAATAAATACTATTAATGATCCCTAATGCAAATTATGCAGAAAAATTGACCGAAACTCCAGAAGTTTAAAAAAAAAGATTGCCTTGTGTCCCTTTAACACAACTTGTTTTCGCATGTATCCAGTACATGTAGTTTACACGAGCTCATATGACAATCACGCTGCATTATCACCGAAAACATTTTTTACTGTAACTTTGAACAGCACCGTGCAAGCATAACACAAGCTCCATTTAAAGAACTACACAAGTGTAAACATTTTTTAAAAGGGCTCCCACCTCAAAATGATCCAATGGCATTTAACTCGGCTTGACATTCTGAAGTCGTCAGTATCAATTCACTTAGAATTGCTCAAGGGCATGATTCACATTTGAGACCTCTCTGAAAAACAACATCAATCCAATGTCAATGATCAAACAGACAGAGTTTATCCTTTTTTATACATAATGTAACATATTTATAAAGGGAAACTCAAAACTCTACTCCTAACTGTCATGGATATATATTTACACATATGTGTATGTAGATCTATGTTACTGTACATAAATATTAATCTGACATGTCAATGGCTGTTTACATTATTTCGATGGTAGTTGTATCGAGTATGTATTGACGAATGTGCGAGAAAATGGGGATAACATAACGATAAAGAGACAACGCTAACAATTTACATTCATGAATCTGAGGGGTGGGGGTGGAGGGGGTTTCTAGTTTCCTTACCCCCTCCTTGTTTTCGGTATTTAAGCTCCATCTACCCACCCCCATCCTCCCCACATCAACCGTACTTGGGTGGGCGGGGGTGCGGGGGACATTGATAGCATTTCTACTAGTAATTGTTTTATTCCACGAAACGTTCTACAGTTTACAGTACATCCAGTTACTGGAAAGATCGGAGTACACGAAAAATATAAACTTTCTATTATACAGTATACGCCACTTTTTTAGGCACTATATTTGGCTTATGTCTAAATATGTACGATCTAAAAGTGGTGTGTACTGTTTATTAACAAACACATTTTAATGATAAAACAAATACCTTGATCATGGACCTCTAGCAGCAGACAGTAATCCCAAATCCAATTTGACCAACATGTCAATTTCACGTGTCAAGTTATGTCACCAACACTGCATCGTGTTGATGTAGCACGCCAATTACGAATACTCGATAATTCCGAATTATCGACACGCCATTTGCGAATTCGTAAATGGCCCCTCCAATTACGAATAATTTTCAAATAACGTCTTTCTCGGGTTATAAGTGTTAAATTTATAAAAAATAACGGTATTCAAACTAAGTACCATGAATATTTATATATTAGACCGGAAAAACACAACAAAACGGGAGAAATGTGCCAGTTTAGTATCCTGCGGTTTTTGCATAATTTCTTTGTTTTGTTTTTTCCTCGTGGTTATATTATGTCATAATGATCGATATATTATGATTATTTAAACTCTTTATTTACCATATCATTTGTTTAAATAAAAAAAAGTAATATATGTAGTCTTATGTGTTTGCATTACATGCTGTTTATAAGCCGCTTAAAATATCAACAGGGAAATCTCAAATTTACGTTCTCCGTGATATTTTCTAAACAGGGACAAGATGTCGCATCAAGTTCGTCAACCTCATAAACAGAATAAATAAGTACCTAATGTTATGAAAAAGAATGAATGGATTATGTTTGTTCAAATCTTAATCAGAGAAGTAATACCACACACCGTATCTAAAAGTCAAATTGATATCAAATTGCACTTATTCCACATCACCGTCACCGGAGGCCAGAATTATCATGGCCAACCAGTGATCGTAGGAACACCCTAGACAGCAATATACTGTGTAACTATAATATAGTTTTAACCTTTTAACTTATAAATACTCAAGACTACTGTGTTTGTCTGGGCATGAACAGATATATTATGTTTATTGAAACCAACCTATGCTTTTGCTCGAAAACATAGTATAAATGCCATAAATATAAGTTAGTTGATCATTATCCTAGTTTCTCGAAGGTTATGTTCGATAACTATTTTCGCTTGGTTTATCGAAACTTATAAAAACTATACTTTCGCTTGAAAACCTAGGTTACCCGTCTCTATAATTTCCACGTAATTCCGAATTAAGTCTGCGGAATAAATTCAGAATTCCAATCTTTGGAGTAATGGACAGAAGTTTTACTAGAAAATAAGTCGGACTTCGAAAATAAATAATAAAGAATTTCCACGAATAAATTCATTTTTGACTTTCCGATAAAGTCTTCGGCTTTCCGATATCTTTGGACAAAATTGTCCAAAAATGTGTTTCTTCGGAAAATATTTGGACATCGGCAATAGTTCGGCTAAAACTCAGACAAAAGCATTTTCTCTGGAAAACATTTGGACGTCTGGTATTTCCTTTGGAAAATATTCGGACATCGGCATTTCCTTCTGGAAACATTCGGACATCGGTATTGTTTTTTGAAAATATTTGGACATCGGCATTTCTTCGTAACTTGAATATTGCAATTCTGTTGCGGAAATTATTCCAATTGATGCTAGATTTCCAGAATAATTTGAAATTTCAGATAATCTGATTTTCTTCGGTAAAAAGTTCGCTTTCAAATTTATGCAGAAGAATTATCTGATTAATAGAAAATAGAAAAGCAAATATGCAACCATGCAACCTTTTTCTGCTAAATAATACAACGGGACACGAAAGGACGGGACGCGAAATAAATTAGTGGAGTGTCACCTTATAAGGTATTAAAATTCATAGTGTGTAACTTTATGAAGTGTTCATTATGTATGTTCAAATCATAAAAAATATGAACAAATAATTAAAAAACTTAGTAAAATCGTGTGTAAAAATTAGTGGAGTGTAATCGTATGAAGTTTGTATAATTAGTGGAATGTAACCTTATGTGGTTCTCATGATGTATTTTCACAAAATACCAAAAAGGAAAAGCAATATGCAACCATGCAACCATTATTTTATTAAATAATGCAATGGGAAGCAATGCGACACAACGTAAATTCGTGGAGTGTAACCTTATGAGGTCTTAAAATTTGTAGTGTATAACTTTATCAGGTTATTATTACGTATTTTCACATCATAAAAAAAGAAGAAAAAAAATATGCAACCATTATCTGTTAAATAACAGGACAAATAATTAAAAACTAAGTGCAATCTTATGTAAAAAATAGTGGTGTGTAACCTTATGAAGTCTTGTAATTAGTGGAATGTCACCGTATGTGGTTTTCAAAATGTTTTTTCACATCATACATGTAACAAAAATGAAAAGCAAATATGCAACCATGTAACTATTATGTGTCAAATAATAAAAGGTGGCGCGATGCGCCATAAATTAGTGGAATGTAACCTTATGAGGTCTTAAAATTAGTAGTGTGTGACTTTATGAAGATTTCATTATGTATTTCAAATTATAAAAAAAGAAAAAGAAAATATGAAACCATTATCTGTTAAATAACAGGAGAAATAATTAAAAACAGTGGAATCATATGTAAAAATTAGTGGAGTGTTACCTTATGAAATCTGTAAAATTAGTAGAATGTAACCTTATGTGGTTCTCATAATGTATTTTCACAAAATACCAAAAAGGAAAAGCAAATATGCAACCATTCAACCACTATTTGTTAAATAATGCAACGGGAAGCGACGTGACACAACGTAAATTAGTGGTGTTTAACCTTATGAGGTCTTACAATTAGTAGTGCATAACTTTATGAGGTTATTATTACATATTTTTCGCATCATAAAAGATGAAAAAGAACATATGCAACCACTATCTGTTAAATAACAGGACAAATAATTAAAAACTTTGCGGCCCGCCCGTGCATGAAAATTGCCCGGAGGGGCACCTGGGGTCTTCCTCCACCAATGGAAGCTGGAAAGTCGCCATATGACCTTAGCTGTTGGTGCGACTATAAAATCCAATTCAATCAATTAAAAACTTTGCGAAATCTTGTGTAAAAGTTAGTGGAGTGTAACCTTATGAAGCCTGTATAATTAGTGGAATGTAACCTTATGTGGGTTTCATAACGTATTTTCACATCATACCAAAAATTAGAAGCAAATATGCAACCATGTCACTATTATCTGTTAAATAATAAAACGCGACGCGACAAAGTGATTCCTATATAGTCCCCGCTTCGACCCACTTCTTCGAAGCGGAGGTATAATAATACTTACTTTAATGGTATCCTCCATGAATAACGTACATTTATATCCTTGTTTTATAAGTTAATGTATCACTCCCAAATAAATACGACAGAACTTTTTGTATAAACACACTGCGTTTGTGTTTGAATATAGAAGCACCAGTTTCATTGGCTAATGAGTCACATAACTGTAACACAGCCAGCCTATAAAGTCTTAATTTGTGATCAGAATAAGATATTAGCATATGGATATCATAAATTCATTAGTATGAGTGTTGGATGTCTGTATGAATTAGCTAATCTCAAGTATTCATGATCAATGGGTTAAAAGTGTAAAAAGTGGAGCGCTGTGGTCTAATGGTATACAGTTGGACCCATGATCGCGAAGTCATGGGTTCGATCCCCACCATTGCGTCATATGCGTTGTTTCTCTGAGCAAGACATTTAAACTGCAATTGCTTAGTACTGGTTCTACCCAGGAAGACAGTGATTCAAATAAGGTTCATAGAGCTTCCGTTAAATCCATGTAAAATAAATAAGTTTAAACTAAAAATGAATCATGAATATAATTTAGTACTATCTGGGAGTAAGATTTTTTAAATGCTTACTGCAAATAAGCACTTACAATATATTCAATTTTTTTAGACGGACATGAACTAATTAAAAACAATTGTAGTGCTTATTTGCATATAGCATAGTCAAGGTTTTTATATTATAGTACATTATAGTATTAAAAACCGTTATAGTGTAGAATTTCTATGTATTCAAAAGAAAATATCCAACTATCACAAAAAAAAATGACCGTCATATATGGCCTAAAATGTGCTACAAATTACGCAAAACAATTTATTTTATGCTTAACAGTGAAATAGTGGGGGGGTTTTATCAATCATTGTCAAAAACAATTTTTTTTAATTTGTCTAGAAAATAACAGTTTAATATTTATCATTTGACTGTACCTTGTCTAACTAAGAAAATGAGCTATAGATTTT
Organism: Cyrtodaria siliqua; assembly: GCA_037043455.1. Taxonomy (NCBI): domain Eukaryota; kingdom Metazoa; phylum Mollusca; class Bivalvia; order Adapedonta; family Hiatellidae; genus Cyrtodaria; species Cyrtodaria siliqua. The sequence continues at coordinate 35,535 of JAWPHD010015384.1, read as the reverse complement.
AAAACTCAGGTCAAGTATTTCAGAATTGTTGTCATTTAGTGAAAAATGTCAGATGGTCATTTTTGCAAAACTACCAGTTGCTATAAAAGTTATATCATTGGACTGGAAATAACTTAACTAAAAAAATGAGTCGTAGATTCGCATTCGAGAAATATATAGTTTTCTCACTTCTCGATGAAATAAAATCTATTTTGTTAGAGTAGAGCACACATTGCATAACAATTTCTAAGTTAAAATTACCTAGAGCACACACTGCATAACAATTTCTAAGTTAAAATTACCTGTCACGAATCAGAGTCAATTTCACATTAAATAAAATGTTAAAATTCATATTGATGTATACGCATTACGAAATACATCGATGTCACTGCAAATGTTTCATTCAAAAAAAATAATTGTGCTAAAAAATTACCAGTGCTAAAAAATTAAAAGTTCTTCATGTTCTTTTCAGAATCAAAAAATGACTATGGCACATTGAAACACATTCCGAATGAAAATTATTGTAATGTCCGCGGAAAATATTGCGAAGTCCTACAGATATTGCGAAAAAATATGTGTATTTCCAAATTCGGAATTTTTTTCCGAACATTTCATGCGATTTTCGATATATTTCCACAGATATCTTCGAAATTCCGATTCTGACATCGGAAATTCTACAGACGGGTAATGGCCATAAACATAGGTTAATTGATTGATTATCCTAGTTTTCCACCATTACGTTTGATAACTAGCTAAACTAACCTATGCTTTCACTAACGTATACTTTTGCTCAAAAACAGAATAACGACCACAAACATTGCTCGGGATGTTTTTATATCTATAATTACCACATTCAAAAAGGGACAGAGGACAATTTTTGAAGTTTTTATTAAGAATTAATAACGCACCTCAGTTTAGTAATCCAGTATTATTTTGAGTTTAAACCTGCTTGCATATATCTAAATCTAGGTAAAAACACTTGGGATTTGTAAATTTTTTCTTTGTTATTTTACCATAGGTCTAAATATATTATTGGTTCAATATGATCAACATCTATTAAAATGCCGAAACAATTTGCTTTGAACTATTGAAATATTGATAATGATTTGCAAATATGCAAGTCAAGTTGAAAAACTAAATTTAAGGGATGCCGTAATTTAAACAAAATAAAGATTTATTTAACATTCAAACACTGTAACACAAAATGCAATCATGTGTGCCTAGCCTTTGAACTTGCCAAGATATTAACTGCTGGGGATTAACAAACAAGACAATTTATAATATAAATTGACAGGGTTATTTATTTTATCTATAAAATTGTAATTTGCATTGCAATATGGATATGATATTGCAGATGTGTATCTCAACTTGATAACTACTGCTGTGCACAGAGTCGAAGCAAGATACAAGTTAAATGAATTGAATTGGGGTTTTAAGGCACACCAACATATGAAAAGGTTATATGGCGCCTAACAGGCATGAACATGCCAGGCTCATCTTCCATGTACATCGAGATAAAATATGGAAAATGGGCCTAGAACCTTCTCACCCTGAACTGCATAGTTGCTACAAATTCTATCGTAGAAACTCCATTTATGCTGGAGCCATGTTTATTGTTTTTCTGTCACTGCTCTTTTGATGCGAGTAAGATAGCACCTGAAACAATGCAGGGATCATGATGAAGACCTTTAATGAACATGAACAAAAAATGATAAAATGAACATGAATTTGGGGGGATTCTACCCCTCTGCCTACCCCTCCAAAGGGATCTGCAGTGGCCCTCTTCTTTGCCCCGTGACCAAACGGGGGCCCCCGGGAACCACACGGGGCCCAAGTTAAATGAGCTAGTCAAAATAAATACCTGTATATATATATATATATATAACAAGATATCATCTATTGAACATATAATTAAAATCTATTAAATATACATAAATATAAAACAGATACTTCATAACAATTTTATGTATTTGCTTTTTATGGGGTTGGTTGAGATAAAATTAATGTTACATGTACATGATGTAATTCATAAATTATATGCAATAGAGAGGGGAGTGAGGACAGAGTATGTTCTGGCTCCCAAAGTGTCCATCCGGAAATTTTATAGTCATGAAATAGCAATTGACATAGAAAAGTAGCCTTTATTGTTTATTAAAGAGGGACAACTGCCAATCTTGAACATTTATTAGCATTAGCACCTTGTTTTTTTATGCAGTATCACATGCTTGCATATAATTAAAAAGACATACAGCAATTTTGAAATTTTTATCAAGCATTAAAATTTGCATCTTGCTTTATTAATCCAGTAATATTTTAACTTTACACCTGATTGCATATAATTAAATGAAATTTTCAACTTTCTCTTCTTATTCTACTATAGGTTTAAATATAATATTGGAATGCCGCTAGTTTTTAAAAATTCAAGACTGCCTGGTGTCCCTTTAAATACAATTTTGAGTTTTTCTTTTATATTTGTTTTCTGCAAGAGGTAATAAATAAATTAAAAACAGTGGAATCATATGTAAAAATTAAATAAATTATAAGTGCAATAACAAGCATATCTAATGCTTTGAAAGTTATTAGCCACAATTACAATCATTGGTAAATTATAAGTTGAGTTCCAGGTTACATTTTTTTTCAAAGGGAAATAATTCAAACAGTATAATTCAGGGAGTTATGGTCCTTTATAAGATGTGTTTTTTTTGGATCATGCTGAAGATGTTTTTCATTGTTGTAGACCTTATACCTTGCAAAAAATTAACAGACCCTGAACCCCGAACATATGAACATTCTGATGCTACTGCAAATAAAAAGGACTTGAATGTGTCCTAAATATTACTAATGGTTACAAAAATCTCACTCAAATACTTCTTTGATGATAGTAAGCATGATAAATAGTTAACAAACACCCAAACAATTCAAATATCGGCAATATAACTATTGAAATTTTGCTTGTAGAGTTTGTAAAAATACGTTTCCTTCAGCAGGATTTTTTATAAACCAAGGCCCACAGAATTGCCTTTTAATGTTTTATGTTTGTTTTTATAAAAATAATTCAATTATATTTTTTACTCTGCTAAAATATTTGTATGTAAATTAATTGAAAAAAGTGTAGATTGTTGTTCTCAAATTATTTACCATCCCAGGAACATACTGATGGCATAACAGTTATCAAGTCATAACCTGAAACAGTATGAATTAATATAATTCAACTTCAAATACAATTACAATAAAGTCAATAGCTTCAAAAATGTCATTTGTTTGAACTTGAATTTGCAAAGAAAGACAAATACTATACATATGCAGAAAAGCTGTGTTGTTCTGCCTCTGCCCAAATTAATTTAGAAACATTATCTTCATATTAAACAAATAAGTAACTTAAACTATGACCAAAATCAGCAATTTGTTTTGTTCATACACAATATAAAACTAGAACCATTATTATTTGTTGTACTATAAGCCTGTGCTTGTATTGTCAATTAAATAGTATATATATGATGATGTTCCAGGTGTGCTACCTGGCAGTGATATTTCGATACTGTCCGAAAATGACTACACTACACTTTTAAGTCCGGTTGGCATTTAGATTTAGTGTTTCATCCACATGGTGAATTCCGCTTGTACCCGAGATATGCCTTGCTGTATCATAGCAACCTCTACTGCCAGCTGCAAATAAGAAGAAGAAATAAGAATCACATCTACTATAAGAATTGCTATAAAAAATGGTTAGGGGTCTTTTTACATTATGCTAGATTGGTTCATCCATGACACTTACACTATAATTATAGATTGGTTCATCCACGACAGTTACACTATTTAACAAGACTGGTTCTAACATGTCAGTGACTATTCTACTGGACTGTTTCATCCATTTCTTAACATTATTTTACTAGACTGGTTTATACATGTCAGTGACTATTCTACTGGACTGGTTCATCCATGTCAGTGACTGTTCTACTAGACTGGTTTATACATGTCAGTGACTATTCTATTGGACTGGTTCATCCATGTCAGTAACATTATTCTACTAGACCGGTTTATACATGTCAGTAACTATTCTACTGGACTGGTTCATCCATGTCAGTGACTGTTCTACTAGACTGGTTTATACATGGCAGTGCTTATTCTACTGGACCGGTTCATACATGTCAGTGACTGTTCTACTAGACTGGTTTATACATGTCAGTAACTATTCTATTGGACCGGTTCATCCATGTCAGTAACATTATTCTACTAGACCGGTTTATACATGTCAGTGACTATTCTACTGGACTGGTTCATCCATGTCAGTGACTGTTCTACTAGACTGGTTCATCCATGTCAGTGACCGTTCTACTAGACTGGTTCTACTGGACAGTGACTATCTACTGGACTGGTTCGTCCATGTCAGTGACTGTTCTACTAGACTGGTTCATCCATGTCAGTGACTGTTCTACTAGACTGGTTTGTACATGTCAGTGACTATTCTACTGGACTGGTTCATCCATGTCAGTTAAATTATTCTGCTGGGCTGGTTCATCCATGTCAGTTAATTTATTCTACTGGACTGGTTCATCCATGTCAGTGACTGTTCTACTAGACTGGTTTATACGTCAGTGATTATTTTACTGAACTGGTTCATCCATGTCAGTAACATTATTCTACTAGACTGGTTTATACATGTCAGTGACTATTCTACTGGACTGGTTCATCCATGTCAGTTAAATTATTCTGCTGGGCTGGTTCATCCATGTCAGTTAATTTATTCTACTGGACTGGTTCATCCATGTCAGTGACTGTTCTACTGGACTGGTTTATAAATGTCAGTGACTATTTTATTATACTGGTTCATCAAACTATTTTACTAGAGTTGTTTATCATTGCCAAATACACCATTTCATTAGAATAGACCTTGATCAAAACACATAATCTATGGTGGTAGATTAAACCAAAATTAATCTAACAGAATACAGGCAGCAATGCATTTACACCACACAATTTTATCCCAACACTGGCAACCTATTTCTCAATAACCAGTGACTTAATACAAAAATGTTGCTTTTTAATCCTTTTTTTGTCCAATATCTTTATTATCCATTCAATGGTTGAGTTATGGCTCAGACACAAAACCGGGATGTATGTACATATCTGTAAGTACAGATGGGATGGACAAGCCTAATGCTATATATGTATGTCATCTCCTCTAACTTGTTTAAATGGTGCATAAAAAGTACATAGAAAGCAATAACTTGAAAACAATGGTTGGTTTAACACAACCTCATAACTAGCAAATTGTCTGCCTATAAATAAGGCTGGGTCATAAAATGACAACCATATCATATCACCTTCAGTAAAATTTAAAAAAAAAAAAAGAAGGCTGAGATTTTATACATGTAACAGCACTGAAAGTTGGTAAGACAGTCCTACCAGGCTTGGAATATTTTTTTCCACGAAGACCTTGAGAACATGAATCTGCAAATAGAAAAGATGATTATTAAAAAAATATATTTATATATATAAAAAAAGTTTTATTGGACTGGCTACTATCAGGTGCCTAGTCACGAGCGCAAACCGATACTTACCTCCTTATATACTGGACATGCCTGGGCTCCCCCAGGAAGCCCATATTGTTGCCGGGCTTAGTGCAGATGTCCGATCGACATATTCACTCTGATAGTAAGACCCCGCCCTCAGACCCTGGCTTCCAAGTAACTGGATTACAGGAGCACGCCATCAACTCCCAGCCAAATATATATATTTATTTTGTTTACTTAAGAAATAATAAATAGGTACCTGTGTTTTATCGGTGAATAAAATACAGTTAAGAGTTCGGATGCGTAGTAATTAAATAACGAGTGCGTTTGCACGAGTGACTTAATTACTCGCATCCAAATGACTAACTGTATTTTATTCACCGATAAAATACAGGTAAGTATTTATTATTTCGATTCTAACACAACAATAACCCCATTGTTTACACTTTTATTGGGGTACTATAAATTATCTCGGAGGTCAAGGTTATCAGGCTGCTATGTTTACAGGCTGTTTCACTGGGCGCCCCCGTATGCACTCTTAGTCAAGTGACAAACTAGTTTGCGCTATATGACGTCAAACGTTCTCAGCTTGTTCAAGATGCTTAATAATGTTATATGTACTGATGCATATGATGGGTTTATATCGGGGGTGTGCACGGTTTGGGAGCATGGCAAGTATTTTGTAAAATTTCATTAAAATTACTGTTGAGTTTGTCTTCGTGACATATATTTACCAAGTGGCGTCATGTAACGTGGCGCTTCCAACGGATGAAATATACGCAGGGAATTAATGGAAGAGCTGTATTTTATCATAGAATAACATGCAGCTGTCTCTCTTCTTTGTGTATATGAAAGACTGCGGAGGTAGTGTTAGAATTAATATTAATATACAGTTTGCTATTCAATAAATAATTAAATAATGTTTAGACAGCAACATTTGTTTTCTCTCCAGGCAGACCAGAATTGTTACATGGCAAACTTTTAACTAAATGAAACAATTAAGAACATTTCTAAATATCAACGTTTCAATGCCTTCATTCATTGAAATTCATCTACTTGTGATGTTGCAAACTTCATCATGCTCATAATGCGCACTGTCATCAGATATGCAAAGATGTCGACAGCTCCAGACAAAAATTGTATAACATTCTAATGGGCAATAACTCTAATTTGAATGAAGAGTTATGGTTCTTACACTTCCCACTCATTGCCCTCTATTATTGCGTGAAGTTTCATTCCAGTCCCATTAGTAGTTCCAAATTATGCTATGGGCAATAAAAGAGAGACAGAGGGACTGGTGAAAGGACTGGCGGACAAAGTGTTGAAAATATGATCCACCGAATTTTCTAGGGATTTTGAACATGATGTATGTGTGATCTGTAATCAAAATAGGTTTTGGTTTAAAATAATTTCTAGTTACATGAGTATCAACTTACATGTCATCTCAAAAATCCATATGTATACCACTGCCATTTCATTGAAGGCTGGAAAAGATGCTGATGCCCAAGTCTGGGCACCGACACTGCAACACACCTTATAAACAAACTGTCCGCAGTGGTATACTGAAAATATCAGTTAAAAAGCAATAACTTCCAGCAAACTGATTTGTAATAGTTGTTTATAGTATTTCTGTAAAAACACACGTATACATTTCATGCATTTGGTTTGAAATTAAAACTCAACAGCATGTTATTTCTGAATGCAAACCTTCATGGGTTAATTTTATATCATTTGTTAAAACTCTATCATAAACAAGAGCACCACTTTCGTTGTTGTAAACCTAGAACTTTGATAATTATTAGCCACAATCAATTGTAAAAGGCAAGGTTAAGTTTCGGGTTAAACTTTTTTCCAAAGGGGAATAATTCAAACACGAGGGCCAAGATGGCCCTATATCGATCACCTGAGTACTTGCCCATTATCAAACTTCTCCAAATCTCATGGTCATATACAATCTGTGCAAGATCGTTCAAGAAATGTGGCCTCTGTTGTGTTAAAAACATTGTTATAAAGACACTGACACAGTTTGGTAAAGATCAAATGCAAAATGAAGGTGGTAGAGTGTAACCCCTGGGGCATGGCCAAATGTGACCCCAGGGCTATGTGTAATATATGAGAGCTGTGTGCCTTGTGGTTTCAGAGAAGGAGATTTTTTAAGTTTTTTCCTATACCAGTCTATGTAAAATATGTGCCCCTAGGGTCACCATTTGAACAAACTTGGTGGAGGACCATTAGCTTATAGCAAATGCAAAATATTAAACCTCTGGCTCTTGCAGTTTAAGAGATTTTTTAAGTTTTTCCCTATACAAGTCTATGTAAAACTTTGACCCCCAGGGCGGGCCAAATGTGACCCAGGGTCACCATTTAAACAAACTTGGTAAAGGGCCATAATCTTATAGTAAATGCAAAATATTAAACTCTGGCTCTTGTAGTTTTAGAAGAAGAATTTTGATTTTTTTCCTATATAAGTCTATGTAAAACTGTGATCCCGGGGCTGGACCAAATTTGACACCAGTGTCACCATTTGAACAAACTTGGTAGAGGACCATTAGCTTATAGCAAATGCAAAATATTAAACACCTGGCTCAAGCAGTTTCAGAGAAGAAGATTTTTTAAGTTTTCCCTATAGACATGTAGGAGCGGGGCCAAATGTGACCCAAGGGTCACCATTTGAACAAACTTGGTAAAGGACCATAATCTTATAGTAATGCAAAATATTAAACCTCTGGCTCATTCAGTTTCAGAGAAGAAGATTTACTTTTATCTTATATAAGTTTATGTAAACCTGTGGCCCCGGAGTGGGGCCAAATTTGACCCCAGGGTCACCATTTGAACAAACTTAGTAGAGGACCATAAGCTGATGCTACATGTAATACATGAGAGCTCTGTGCCTTGTGGTTTTAGAGAAGAAGACTTTTTAAGGATGTTGCGATGACCTAATTTTAACAAATCTAATAAGCATTCATCCATGTGAAGTTTGGTCAAAATTGGCCCTCGCCTCGACCTCAGGTGATCTAAAAATCTACCACTCAGCTATTTCACCTGTTCTCTCATGTTAAATCGCTCAACGCCTATATATACGGTACCACTGAATTATGTTGTGCGCTGCTTTTTTTTATTTTATAGAATTCCACATTATTTTTTTTTCATTCATTTTATTCTTTTCATTATTTATCAGTTTTACATTCTTCATCTTTATTCAGATCTGTTTTCTTTATATCAACATAAATAACTGTTAACAATGGTTAATGCCAATTAATTAATCATTATTTATGATACATCAATTGCTTCTATGTGTATCTATTTGGCTGATTTAATCATCGAGATGGCCGCAGCCCATCAAGGTGTTTAAATCAACCAATGAGATGAGACCAGTCTGCCATACTCTAACTTCTGATAACTGGTAGTTAGAGTACACAAGTCATTCTGACGAGTTTTATTTTCAATTAAATGATTTACAACTGTGCACATACAAAAGAATATGTCAGCGACTCTGCTACAAGTCTATTATTTTGTTAATTAACAAACTAGTAAGCAAAATCTCCTCTCTAATCTACCTTTCGACATTTACAGATCAATATAAAAAAATTGTTTGTGACTCCCCATAAATTTACCGCGAAGATATTCGCTTGTTGCGGGCATATTCGACACTTACATGTGGTCAAATATGTCCGCGGACAAATTGGCATGTTGCGGACACCTCTGTTAGCTTTAAATATAGTATTGTTGTAATATAATCAACAATTAGAAGGCAAATACAATTTGATTTAAACAATTCAAATATTAATTAACAATGATTTGCAAAAATGAAAGTAATGTAGAAGAACTATTGGGATGCTTTTAGTCTTTAAAAAATCAAGATTACCTTGTGCCTCTTTAGCATATGAACACTTAAATAAAATATATTACTGGAGCCTCAAATCAATACTATGAAAATTAAATTAAAATTCACCAAAACTAATAAACGTTTGAATGTGGTTTAAATGATACTTGACTGGCTTTTATCATGCCCAAATTTAAGTCTAACCAGATGTAATCAATTTATAAATTGCTGGCAGTCAAAACAGAGCAGGAGAAGTCATTAACTAAGTATTACATGACCCACTTTTTTAGAGAACCATAAAATCTTTAATCCAATATATCCACAAAGGAAGTGGGACACTATATGGCTGTTTATTGGGGGTCATCAAATAATTAACACCCCAGCAATCACATAATTGACACCTTACATATATCAAACAGGATGTATCACAGTATAGGATCCTGTCTGATCAAACTGTGTAACAAACAAACAAACAGAGAGTATTTCTTATAGGTCTATTAATTACTCTAAAACAAGTAAAATGCATAATTATTAACCTTATGTCTCTAATCCCATTTTTCAATATTTTCAGGTATATGTATGAACTGAGTGAATAAAATAACTGATTTGCATTTGAAAATTTCAAGATAAAATTTATAATCATTATTTAAATTCAGAAATTTACTGTTTTTTGAACATATCAAAATTATGTAATCTTTAATACTGGTACTTTCCTCATACTTATATTAAACTTAATCAAGCATTACAATTAGCACATCCATTCATTTTATTATTCCAGTATTGTTCTGAAGTTAAAATCATCTTGTAATTAAATAAAATGTAATAAAATATAGTGTTTTCAAATTTTCTTTAGTTATAATTTTACTATTGCATGTGTTTAATATAATCAACAATTCTGTGAATTTATATTCCCCGTCAAAGTATGTTAAAGAGACATGGAAATCTTGAAGTATTTATCAATTATAATTAGCATCTCAATTTATTAATCAAGTATCGTTTTTAACTTTAAACCTGCTTCATATATAAATTAAATAAAAATATAAAAAAATTGGAGTTTGAAAATCTCACAGGTTTTAACATAATCAACATTTAGTAATTTTTATAAATTTGCAAATAGAATTTGTTTTCAATTGTTCAAATAATTATTTGAAATATGGATGTAGAAAAATTGAATTGAATTGAATTGGGATTTTAGTCGCACCAACAGCATATGTCGACTTTCCAGCTTCCATTGGTGGAGGAAGACCCCAGATGCCCCTCCAACCAGGCGGTTGGTTACCTGGGTAGAACCACCGACGTTCCGCAAGCCATGAGAGCTGGCAGGGCCGTCACTCTGTTTTGGGGGACTTTGACCCACACCCTTGGGTGGGGGAATTTTAGCGCGATTTTACAGGAAAGGTGGAATTATTTTGAGGCCATAATTTTGATTATAATCATTGTTTTAAATAGCCTACATGTTTTATTTATATTAAATACAAAAAAACAACAAAAAAAAACTTCATCAATAGGTATAACACTGCTGTTAGATTTGGAAAAAAATAAGGTACGACAATAAATTCGCAGTACATGGAAGAAACGGGACACAGCCTACAAATTTCATACTCAATATTTTACGTACCAGAAGTTTTGTTTTTATTTATTTTTTTCGAGTGGGAAGTTTGGTCAAAATTAGCCAAGCGGTTTCTGAGGAGAAGTTGTTTGAAGAAAAGTTAACAACGACGGACGAAGAGTGATCCCAATATAGCCTTCGGCTCAGGTGATCTAATAAAAAGGTCAATGATGCTTAAATGAAAGTTTGTAAACATTTTAGTAACTAACAAGAAATGTCACAGTAAGTGACAAATGCCCCCGAAGTGACCTGTAAGTGTGACCTTGACCTTGGAGCAATATGAAACCAACAGATATATTTAAAAATATTTAAAAAAAAAAAAATCAAACAAACAATAAAAATAAAATAAAATAAAATTTAAAAAATATTTAAAAAATAAATAAAAATAAAAATAAATAGAAGAAAAAAAAATTAAAAAAATTAAATATTTTTGTCACGACACGACTTCTTGTGGTGAGCAATTGTGCGAAGTTATTTGAAAATCCGTTGATTATTGTCCGAGTTATGAAGCGGAGACGATTGTATAGACGAACAGATTTTGAACTTTGATCTCTAAGTGTGACCTTGACCTTGGAGCCAAGGACCTGGATTTTGTGCGCGACACGTCGTCTTGTTGTGGTGAGCAATTGTGCGAAGTTATTTGAAAATCCATCCATTATTGTCAGAGTTATGAAGCGGACACGAGTGTACAGACGAACGGATTTTGACCTTTGATCTCTTAAGTGTGACCTTGACCTTGGAGCCACGGACCTGGATTTTGTGCGCGACACGTCTTGTTGTGGTGAGCAATTGTGCGAAGTTATTTGAAAATCCATCCATTATTGTCAAGAGTTATGAAGCAGACACGAGTACAGACGAACGGATTTTGACCTTTGATCTCTAAGTGTGACCTTGATCTTGGAGCCACGGACCTGGATTTTGTGCGCGACACGTCGTCTTTTTTTGGTGAGCAATTGTGCGAAGTTATTTGAAAATCCATCCATTATTGTTAGAGTTATGAAGCGGACACGAGTGTACAGACGCGGATTTTGACCTTTGATCTCTAAGTGTGACCTTGACCTTTGAGCCACGGACCTGGATTTTGTTCTCGACACATCGTCTTGTTGTGGTGAGCAATTGTGCGAAGTTATTTGAAAATCCATCCATTATTGTCAGAGTTATGAAGCGGACACGAGTGTACAGACAAACGGACAGACAGTGCGATTACTATATATGCCACCCTTAAAAACATAAAAACAATCGAGTTTGCTGTTTGCTGAGATGACAAGTGCATAAAATTGTTTAAAAATCTTGATTTTTTTAAAAACTCACGGTGTCCCGTTAGTTTTTCTCTTAACTTGCATTTGTTCAATCATTAATATTAATTGTTAGAATTATAAAGTTCAAAGCAAATTGATTTTACATTTTACTAACTCTTTATAATATTGCACCAATAATATATTGAAAATTCAGTAAAATAGTGAAGAAAATTGAAATCACAGTTGTTTTTTTAATTATATGCAAGCAGTTTTAAAGTCAAAATGACGCAGGATAGCTAAATCGAGGAGCACATTTTAATATTTGAATAAAACTCAAGATTGCCATGTGTCCCTTTAAATATCAGATAAAAAAAACTCAGGAGTATCCATGGGAAATTTGAGTAAAATTGGCCAAGTGGTTTCTGAGAAAGAGCTGCTTAGGGACACCAATGCCCAAGCCGCTAGACGAAATTTGCCTATTAAGTTTCATGAGAGTGGGTGTTATTGTTTCGGAGTTATCGTCAAGAATGCATATTTCCATATAAGGTCATGGCGACCTGGACCTTTGAAACCCCAAAAAATTAGGGTTCCTCCTCTTACTAAGGGCAATGTACAGTTCATGATTGTGAGTGTTATAGTTTCAGAGTTACTGTCCGGAATGAGCAATTGTTTACGAACAGGCAGACATATAAAAAGTAGACAATAATCAAATCAGTAATATTTTAAGTTTTAGTAAGACAAAGGTTGGACCTAAACCCCATTATTTTTACAAGACTCTGTTAGTAAAATATCAGTCAAGACAAGATTGCTGGACAGACATAATGAGACATCATGCAATGCATAAGAACCAGCTAATGCATTATATACTTGCTCATTAGTCCATAATCTGAACCACACCGTAATTGAATGTTGTTTAACGGCTCATCAACACAGTATAGTTATTTAGAGCCGCCCCAGACAGAGGAATCCGGGAACCTGCCCTACTCTTATTATCGAACAGATTCCTATGGTTCTTTAACATGCTCGAAGGATAGATCGGTTTACGTCCCCATCCGACGGACGAGGCTAAGGGAAAGTGTCTTGCCCAAGAACACACCGACGGAACTCAGTGGCACCACGGAGTATGGTGAACCCAGGGCCTCCGGTTACCACACCGTAAGTAAAACAAGTTGAATTTGAGGTCAAAATGTTCTAGTTCTGAAACGTTCTAGTTCTGAAACCAAATAGAAAGGAGTGCTAGTTATTTGTGAGCATCTACTTACCAGTACATGTCATCTTCAAAAATCCATATGTATATCATGGCCATTCATCACAGCCTGGAAAAGATGTTAATGCTCGAGTCTGGGCACCGACACTGTGACAATTTGTATTAGCAAACTGCGCGCATGGGTATACTGAAAACAGCATTAAAAAAAATGCAATTTAAAGCCAAACTTATTTGTCATAGTCGTTAATAGTATTGTTGTAAAACACAAATATACTTTATGTTATTTCTTGATGCAAGCCATTGTGGGTTAAAATTCAATTATTAAATTGTTATTATTAAACAAGAGGTCAATGATTTTCAAGCTATACTAATAGGTTTTGATAGCTATATCAGCATTTCTGTGAAGTTTTATAAAAATCTGTCAAGTAGTTTCAAAGTAGTAACAAAGATGGCCACTAGCGGCCATGTTTAATGTCGGTCGAATCAAAATAATCTTCGACAAGGATCAACATCATGTCAAGCTGATCAGTTTAGAAAAAGTCCCATATCAATATCACTTATAGTTTTCAAGAAGTAGTTGCTAAAACCTTGTTTTTAAAAAAAAATATTTTTAGCCAAGGGGCCGTGTTGAATTTCCGGCCGACCTAAATTTTGCTGGGATCAATTAGACATCAAGAGCAACATTCCTGTGAAGTTTCATGAAAATCCGTCAAGTAGTTTCAGAGGAGTAGTCGCTACAAGTTTCTACTATATAACTCTTATGTAAACAAACAAAGATGGCCACTGGTGGCCATGTTTAATGTCAAATCCAAATAAATTTTGACAAGGATCAACATCATGTTATGCTGATCATTTTAGAAAAAGTCCCATATCAATATTATTTACAGTTTTCAAGAAGTAGGCTCTATAAACTTGTTTTTAAAAATCTATTTTTAGACGTGGCAGCCCTCTTGAATTTCCGGCCAACCTGAAATTTTGGTAAGATCAACTAGACATCAAGAGCAACATTCCTGTGAATTTTCAGAGGAGTATTCGCTACAAATATTTGATATATAAACTCTATGCAGACATGTTTAATGTCGAATCAAAATAATTTTCGACTCGTTTTAAAAACAGTTCCATATCAATATTATTTAAAGTTTTTAAGAAAAAGACGCTACAAAAAAATTTGACAGACGGACGACTCGGACGCCGCACCATGGCATAAGCTCTCCTGATCTTTGATCAGTACAGCTATTAACATATAAAGATGCAGTTTTATTCAATATATTTATTATAGTCTGTCTATTTGTAGATCAGTTAAAAATTACTGGTTCTGCTTAGTTTTTAGTCTGTTTTGTACTGAAAATTACCTCTCACAATGGACCATGTCACACGATACATACAGCAATGAAAAGTGTTATTCTTTGAATGCCTGTCAGCCTGCAACCAAATTACTTTCTTGCAAAGTGTTTTACGGTTTTGCATTCTTATTTGAACCCTTAAGCATAGCTTTAAATCTTGTCCTTGCTGCTATAGTTAATATGACCAAAAGTGCAAGTGACTGTCGGAAAAATGTGCTATCAATAATGTAAATATAGATCCCTAACGCTCATAAACATTGCCTGCACATGTATGTGTGATTTTAGGGGTCAGCTACTACTAGCCAACCTATACCTGGGTGTAATTTTTGGTTTTCAGACACTTCCCGCGATTGGAAATAATGTCCATTAAAATGGTACGAACAATTAGCGGGTCTCTCTTTTTTTAATTGTTTTCATCGCTTGCAGTCCACGCTAAAAAACATCGGCAAATTTACTATTGTTTTGCATAACAAATTGGCGGTAAATGCTCAGTGAACCCGCACCAATATTACAGGGAAAAAATGAGAAACAGAACCAGATAGAAACTGTAAATAACTGGTGACGCGGTTTCATACAATCAATAAAGCGGTCTCGTGAAAAGTATGCTGTGCACCACAAAAACTCTGATTGGCAAAAATAAGCTACCAAGATAGGCATCGTTTCAAAAGAAATAGCGTACCTGGAAAATTACGTCCGTATATGGTATGGAGTGAATTAAAAGAAAATGAAGACTCTGAAATATCACGTAATTTACATGGATGCGCAGTCTATCTGGAGCACTGCAGAGCTAGAATCCCCTTTATAAAGTAGGTAGAGTATGTGGCACAACTCCATATGCAGGTTTCTGAAGACATCTTGCAATGCCTGAATAAACAACTAATTTAAGCCTTATATACCACACATGCATACATAAAACTCACCAAAGAAAAGAATATCATGCCGATCTAGTCATGTTCCCTCTGACATGTTTAATGTTTTTCTCTCGAAATAGCTTGCTGTCATCTGTAATCTGGTTCCATATTTCCAAGTTTATCAATTTTCTTTGGTGAGTTTATGGTATGGTATAATTCAGGGTTCAGTCAATAAAAATCCAGTTATTGTTATTTAAGCAGGTATTGGGTGATGTCTTCAGAGTTTATATGCAGTGCTCCAGATAAGCTTTTAGCACAATGTATGCATGTTTTTGTTTTTTTTACGTATTTACATTTACAAATTACAAACTTATGCGTATTTTTGTAAACATGTTTTATAAACAAGTTTTGTAAAAGGTATACTCTGTAAAAAAAGTTTTCGACCATGGCAGTGTTCGAACCCTTACAATGATCTCTGAACCTTGACATTCGACCATAACCCTTATTATCTCAGTTGATAATTCACAATAGACCAACAATCAACAATAATTATCGTTTACAATGGAAGTTTGCGAAAAAATAATAATCTTTTTATTGGTTACTCGAATGTGTGTTCGCGATATTTTTTTAAAATCAAATCTTGTTTGGAATTTAATGTTTCTGGTACCAAATTAACCGGGTAGGGTAGACCTTGGTTACTAAAAAAAGATACTTAAATTCTGTCCACTAGTTTTATTTTTATATGACTCTATATACCCTGGTCCAAAACCTTTTTCACCGAGTATATATTCATTAGTCATTACCATAAAAAACATTGCATATTTCATCTCCCCCTTTAAAAAAAAAAAGACAGAAGCAATGTTGAATGAATATATATTTAAGGGCATTATTGATTAATTTGTGTCAAATAGCTGACAAAAAAAGGCAATTTCTATTTTCTTGCAAGCATCTAACGAAACGTAAGTAAAATTCTGCACTTGACTGTCATTCAGTACCTCAAACTTCAATAAGCATCCACTGAGTTCCCCTGCGAAATTTTCTAGAACTGTGCATGAACAATTCTTGAACTGTTCTGGATAGATTGTTCAAGAACTGTTCTTGAACTGTACCTAATCTGTTCTGGTACAGTTCTAGAACTTATGTTTAAGAACAGTTCTAGAACTATCTGTACTGGAACTGTTCTTGAACATAACCCAAGACTAGAAATTTTGTCTCATTTAACGTTCATGCACAGTTCCAGAACTGCTCAAGAACAGATGAAGCACAGTTCTAGAACTATCTGTACTGGAACTGTTCTAGAACTGTTCCAGAACGATCTGTACTGGAAGTGTTCTAGAACAGTTCTAGAACTATACTGGAACTGTTCTTGAACAGTTCAAGTAAGATAGTTCTAGAACTGTTCTTGAACATAAGTTCAAGAAATTTTGTCTCATCTAACTCAAGAACAGATGAAGCACAGCTCAAGAATATTTCTTGAACAATCTATCCAGAACAGTTCCTGCACAGTTCCAGAACTCCCTTGGCCACTAATTTAACCTACATAGCAGTTAAAGAACAATTCATTAATTGAACCTTCAGAATGCCTGGTCATACTTGGGGAAATGTTACATATGATACTGAAATGAAATAATATCTGCAGTGCTGAATACCATTTTTCTGTCAGCAACAAAAAAAGAAAGTCAATCCGCGAAAACACAGGACAATAGGGGTTTCATTTTAAAATACTGTTTCTAAAGACTACATTAAGAAATTTCATCTTTCAAATACAACTATTAAATGTATAAGATGTTTTGACACAATAAGTAATGAAAGTATTATCACAAAACACTTACATTTAATCATTAAATGATGCAAGCACAATCTTCAGTTGGACTGCCATTTTACCGCCAAAAATTCAAAAGAATGGCGTCTTCATTTTATTTGCAATTTTGTCAGAATCACTCAGGTGTCATATATTCTTTACCTACTTAAATGAAGACATGGGCTTTTAAACTGCAGATAATGTTATTATATTAAACTGTTCATGCATTAATGTCATTATCATATATTTGTTTGTTAATAGTAGTATAGATTTGTTTAATTAATGAAGATGAACACCTGCGAAACATGTTCTTAATATGTTCTTAAACATTGAACATTTTCAAGAACTATTAAAGAACATTTCAAGAACTGTAATTTTTCTTTTAACCTAATACTGTGTTGATGAGCCGTTAAACAACATTTATAAACATTCAGTTTGTTATGGAAAAACCTGTTCTGGAAATGGTGTAATAAATTATGTTGTTTTGTGGAAATACTCAAAAGATTTGAAACTGTTGAATTTTAATTTAATCAACACAAAATTTAAGTGCTACAAAATAATTGAATTGAATTGAATTGAAAGTCTTTATTTATCGAGGGTGACCCAATTAGTTTATACTAATCTAAATGTCTTTTTATACCAAGTTTATGGATAACTGTTTTCATGTCCCAGCAAAAGCCATCTATGTATACTTGGGGTGTGTTCAAGCTACTTAAAACAAAGAAATTTCAGTTTAATACCTGTGCCTGTCAGCATTACAAAAATAATGCCTTTTTCAAACACTGTATCAGTAAGTAGTGTGACTAATAAGGGAAGATCACAATAGTTTATTAGGTGGTTAATATTGTGACTAATGCTTACTAATTTAATGTATATTTACATTTGCACAGCTGTAATCGATTTGTAACAACATTCCTATTAAGATAACATATTTGTAGATATTTTAAGCACATCTTAATTACATTTCCTATTTGTAGCATGGTCACAGACAATTCTCTTTGTTCAGACACATGTGTAAATCGATTAATTCAAAATAAGACCTGTCAGAATAACTGTGAGAATAACAGTGAGAATAACTGTTAGAATAACTGAAATAGAGCTGAAATGGACATGCTACAAAACAAATAGAGTATGGTTTCATCTCGTTGGTTAATTTAAACACCTCGATGGGCGTAGCCCATCTCCATGTTTAAATGAACCAACTCAATGAAACCATACTCTATCTATTACTTAAAGGAATTTAGTTCACATTTTAAAGAACATTTGAAGAACTTTAAATAGAGAAGATGTTCTAAAACTGTTCTTAAACAATTTCAAGAACAAATGAAGAACAGTTTAGGAACTTCAAGGGTTTAAACTGTTCTTAATTAGTGCTTAACACTTAAAGTTTAAGAACACTTAAGAGTTAAGAACTAATTAAGAACGGTTTAAGAACCCTTGAAGTTCCTGAACGGTTCTTCATTTGTTCTTCAAATTGTTCAAGAACATTTTTAGAACATTTTCTCTATTTAAAGGTTCTTGAACTGTTCTAAACTTGTTCAAGAACCTTTCAAGAATATCTTAAGAAAAATTAAAGTTCTTGAAATGATCTTCAATAGTTCTTGAAAATGTTCAAGAACATATTAAGAACATGTTCTAGAACAATGAATCAAAAACAGTTCAGGAACTGTTCTTAATGTTCTAGAACTGTTCATGAACTGTTCTTGAGTATAAGAACAGAGTTTCGCAGGCGTATGGTTGGACGCACTCTACTTTTCTAAGCTATTAAGTTGTGTGTACGTGGGTATTCGGTTCTCCATATTTATCGGCGATTATATCATAGGTTATTAGATTTGTATGGCTAAATATTACTTGGAACGAGTTGTTTTGGAAAAGGACGAGTCCTGCGCCAAAACAACGAGTTCCAAGTAATATTTAGCCATACAAATTCAATAACCTTTTTATTGCATACTTTCATATTGTTTTCGATCAATGTTAATTGTATGACTATTACTTTTCGTTGTATTTGTGTTATTTTTATAGCTTTTGATGGAATTCCCATCTTGTCATTCAGTTTCATTTTGTGTGGATGATTAGTTTGCGCGAAAACGACGTCGGATGACGTCATTAAAAACATCAAGCGATTTTCTAAAGTTTGTTTACCATTTGATAACGTTAAAAACAGTGGGTGAGTGACCATTTCTATTATTTTATCAATTTCTGCCATAAAAGGTTGAAAAAAAAACACGTATTTTTTTGTTGACACTATACCAAGGATTCCGTTATTTTTATTTGAAAGTAGTTCCTTATTTCTATTTCGCGGCTCTTAGCAAGCACGAGCAAAAGTTCCGGTGCAATATCAATGTGTGCAATATCGTAGAATATTGCACACTTAGCTCAATGCAAACTAAACGGGACAATATGAAACTAAGTATACAATAAATATATATATGCGTCTTATCTGGAGCACTGTATGAGCAACCACTCTTCCTGGGAATGTTTACGGACGTGAATCAAGCTGACACAGAAGCAACGAGTATTGGCTGCACATTGTTCTGCTTGCACACAGGACCGACACATCCCCTCCGAAGGCTGGCATACTTTCACACCGAAGGCTGGCATACTTTCAGAGTACCTTGCTCAAGTAAGATACTACCACACACACTGACATGATACAAAGACCCTGTTAGAGATTGCTTATCTGGAAGGAAAGCATCAAAGGTTTCGGGGGCATATAGTAATCGTACCGTCCGTCATTCCGCAGTTCGTGTCCGGACTGTAACTTCAGAACCCCCTGCATGGATTTTTAATTAACTTGGCACAAGTGATCACCATAACAAGATGATGTGTCGCGCGCAAAACCCAGATCCGTACATCAAAAGTCAAGGTCACACTTTAAGTTCATAGGTCAAACACAGGTAGGCAATTTCGTGTCCGGACCGTAACGTCACAACCCCTGCAGGAATTTTTAATTAACTTGGCACAAGTGATCACCATAACAAGCAATCTGTCATGCGCAAAACCCAGGTCCGTACCTCAAGGTCAAGGTCACACTTGAACTTCATAGGTCAAAAACAGGTACGCAATTTCGTGTCCGGACCGTAACGTCACAACCCCTGCAGGGATTTTTAAATAACTTGGTACAAGTGATCACCATTATAACAAGACAATGTGTCGCGCGCAAAACCCAGGTCGGTACCTCAAAGGTCAAGGTCACACTTGAAGTTATTAGGTCAAAAACAGGTACGCAATTTCGTATCCGGACCGTTATGTCACAACCCCTGCAGGGATTTTTAAATAACTTGGCACAAGTGATCACTTGGAGGTCAAAAGTCAAATTGTGTCCGGTCATTCATGGACGGATTTTCAAATAACTTGGCACAAATGCTCACCACAACCAAACAATGTGTCGCGCACAAAATCCAGGTCCGTGGCTCCAAGGTCAAGGTCATACTTAGAGGTCAAATGTGACTTTGGGGGTATTTCTCACTAACAGTGCTATTTCTTGTTTACTAATATTTCTGCACCGATATCCACAGACATATTAATAAATTTGTTATTAGGTCTGTGCAATATCAGACTAATATCGCCATGTTTTGTTGTTGCATAGACTGCTTAACTGCACATATTTTGTGTTGACGCCACATTTGTGTAATGTAGCCTCATTTGTATACCTTTACCCACTAGAATATGCAGGGTTCAAATTTAAAACTTATTTACTTGCTAAATTTGCAGATTGCAAGTAGGAAACATTAGTACTTGATAAATTGTTCAAGTAATAAAAGAAAACTACCTTACTAGGTCTCAGTCTACATGTATTCACTGAACATATTTATCTAACATGGTTATAAATAGGTGGATATAAGTAAGTATAATTATACATTATTACATTCCTGCATCTAGCTGAATGTGAAATTGTCATTATTTACAGGTATAGCAATCCTTTTAAAATGAAACAAGGTTTCAAATTATATTAATGCAAGTACCTTAATTAAAATAGCAAGTAGAAAACCTTTGCACCTGCTTTTTTATAGCAAGTGGCTAAAAATGTAAGTCAGAATATGCCAGGCGCGCAGCGTGCAATACTCATTTACTCACGTGAGTAAACTTTTCAAACGAAGGCTCAAAAAATAAAAAATCGAAATACACAATAAAAAGATGAGCCTAAAATGCACCAGAAGTCATGTACAGCGTAATGAGTACACAAATATTTATTTGACATAGTGTGTGCAGTTTAATTTTATTCAGTTATTTTGTTAGAGAAATTCTCTTAGTTGAAACGCTTCCGAGTGCTTCGTCAACTGTATCAGTTTATGTGTTAATGAGCAAATTCTGCCTTTAAATTTGATCACTGATATATGTGTTTTATCATTTCTGAGAATTTAATTTATCATGTTTCTAGTCATTGAATTAACAATGTTTTTTCTTTGTATGGTGTTTTACGTCCTTTTCAACGAATTAACAATGAACTTGGACTGTAATAAAGTCCTGAATAAAAGTAAAGATTGTGCACATTATCGAGAATACTACTATAAAACATGTTTAAAATTTTGACTTGTAAGTGGAAATCCAAGCATCACAACATTTGATTTTGAAATGCCCACTTCACTTTGTTGCGGACATTAAAAGGTTGCACATTTCAAATTAAATCAATTTTGTGCATAGGTGCATGTACAGCAGTAATTGAGTTTAGGGTTATATTACTACAGGCACACATTTTATACCCGTTCCAGTTCTTAGAAAAGGGTTTAAAAAATCACGGAGCCAGTGTGCTTGCCAACTAATTTTTGTGTCCTCGATAGATCAGATTTTCTTGCATACCGGACAAGGATATCCGTCATTTTACAGAGGCTAGATATTTCCATCTCACCCTAGGGTCGAGATAAAATTCATGCGTGCCAACATCTGGTATACCGAAAAACATGCAAAACGATAGTAGCTGGCGGCGTCAATGCACAACATGTCTCTGATTTGCAAGAAAAATAATCTATCATGTGTATTCAGTTCAAATAGGGAATTCCAACCCTCGGTATAAGTGTTTTAAGCCTCGGTTCCGATAAAAACACGTATACCGAGGGTTGGAATTCCCTATCTTCATCGGATACCCATGAAAGATTCTTATAATAAAGCAATACTAGCAGGGTTGTCTCTAATAGCCCGTAACCGGCTATATTCGCCGTCTGTTTTGAATGTGGAGCTGGCGGTAAACAATTTTTATTTATATTTTTTTTAATCAGTATAAAATATTTTGAAATTATTTCATCATCTGAAAGAATCATGAAATAACTAAAAATCCTGACCTTAATTAGCACCAAAAACATGAGATTGCATGAGACCTCATGCTTATTCGCGTGGAAGAATGCACGTCTATAAACGTCTAGACACTTTTTTATATACGCGGTCTAGGTTGCATCTATAAAAGTCTGTATGTAAAAAAAGCACACAAAGACGGCAACCATTTCACAACACAGTTAATTTTACATAGCTCTGCATGTGTAGCAGGACCCCTCTGGACCTGACTGTAGAACTTGATGAATTTTCTTAAACATGTTAAAAATATTTTCTTTGTGAAACTTGATGTCTGTTGCACGAAAAATAATGAACGAGACAGATTTGTTCACCCACAGACATTTTGTTATTAGGTCTGTGGTTCACCACAAGTTATATTTGGGGGATTATACGCCACGGGATATCTTTTAGAAAGTTTCACACACTGGCAGTGATTCCAATGAATAAATAAAAATTCAGAGACAAATTTCAATCGGATGCCATGATCAGGTTATTATGTCAGAACAGACTTCAGTACAGTACATGTACTGGTATGGTAAATGGCAAGATCGATGAATAACAAATCCTTTACCAAACGTTCCGAACGATAGCATGATACAAATATAGTGACAGTGTGATAAACGACAATATTATGTTATTTTTCCTTTTTAGCGAGCATCATATGCAGCAATATGGAACATCAGATAATAAAAAAGCAAATTTATAAGATATTTACTACAGGTGCCCCACCCACCAACTCGGCAAAGCCAACTGCCTCGCATTTAATTTCATCACACCTTCATAACCTGGAAGTATTCTAAACATATAAATCAACATAAAACAAGTCGTTGTACCACACATATTCAATGGACAGTTACCATCTTCCTACCATTGGTCGTCTTATGATGATTTGCTACACCCATCCGAGTCTGCTACTCAAAACGACATTTTGTGAAGGCTGCTTCACTGCGCATGTCCCTTCTCTTTGTAGCGTTGACGATTCTTTTCTCCAAGTACCCTAACCTAAGTCTATTTAGAGTTTCTGGTAATACCATTCTATAAATCTTATTATTGAATTAATAATAAAGGAAAGATTGCAACGGCCTCAATACTATTAAACAGGGTTAAAAAGATCGTTCTACATGGACTTTTCAGATCCTACAGTATTCTGAAATCCGAACATCACGATTTGTGATTTTTAACATACTCTGTTTATTCCAGAAGCTTTTTATTTATAAAACCAAACATGTTTGAACTAAAATTACGAAAACAAGCATTTGTATGTGTTTTTATTTGATAAAATACAATGAATAAGAATATTCGTAAATGGCCCCTCCGTTTCGGAATTCGTAATTGGTTGGTTCTTCGCAAACGGCGTATAACATTGACACATAATGGGACGTTATTTCGTCCGGTAAGGTATTAGTTTTTACATAATCTACGGTATGAAACACTGTACGCGTGTTGTTAGACTCCATAGGTACCCGTAGTGCTCGCCGAGGTAGCGCGCCCAATTTCGGGTGTAAAAAAATGGCGTCTGTTTTAATTGAAAATTCGTAAAATAGTCCGTAAAATACAAAGAAATAGTCCATGTTCGCGGAGTTAAAATGCGAACAGAACTGATATGTTATAGGTCCGTGGCGTTTCTACTGCATATACTTGAATATACCTGAGATCAGTTCCATTAGTTCAAATATGGTATACAGAGAAGAGATAGGAAGATAGCAGAAAGCGAGATTATAGACATTCAGTACAGTGAGTCAGAGCAGTATGCACCCTTTGTAAGAACTTGATAAAATTTGCTAGTGTGTGAAGCGCTTAATTGGTTTATCTAATGTATTTTTGGAAAGCATTAAAAAGTAATGTATTTTCTTCATCTGAGAGTTGTTCTTGGCCGAAAAGCAAAGTGTTTACATTTAGCGGATAAAAACGTCGAGTGCATTGAAATAGAGTATTAAGTCGTTGTAATTGTTAAATCTATTACAATTAAACATAAAATGTTCTGCGTCTTCTATTATATGTCCGCAGTCGCAACTTGGTGATGGTCGTAAATGATTTGTATAGATTGCTACAAGCATTACGTATTCGCGCATGTTTAACGGCAAGCGGTCGCGGACCATGTAAGAAGAAACAAGGAAATGTAGGACTAACAGATATTAAGCTTTTAAGTTTGCGTTTAAAGATAGCAATAGATTCGGAGTTTCTAATTTCGACTGGTAAGTTATTCAACAGAGTAATAGATGATGGTACAAATGATCTGGGGGGGAAATCCGTTCTTCTTGCCATTGTCGTATTAATTGGAGTTTTTCAAGTTTTTCTCAATAGTAGACAGAGCACCCATCCCACACAATAGATGCGTATTCTAAGATGGGACACATGTATGATACGTAAATATGATTACGTGTTTTACGATTCAGTTTGAATTTTAAAAGTCGCATTAGGCCTAAAAAATGTGTTAATGTGTTCATGCCATTTACCATCGGAACTCAGTAGTATACCCAAATGTTTATGGTTTTCTACAAATGTAAGCTGAACGTCATTTAAACGTTACTCGTGCGTGTCAGAGATAAAAATTGCACTTCAGTTTTATTTGGATTAAATTAAACAAGCCACCGTTTCGACCAATCTGATATAATACATAAATTGTGGTTTAAAATACCTTCCATATCGTCTATGCTAGATGTGGCCATTGAAAGAGAACTGTCGTCTGCGAAAAGACGCGTTATACTTAACATGTTTTCGGCAATATCATTTATATAAATTAGAAAAAGCAGAGGACCCAGGACTGATCCTTGTGGCACTCCGGATTTCAACATTTTTGTTTCAGATGTGGATGTCCCGACCCGAACCCTATAAAAACGGCCAGATAGGTAACTTGAGAACCAACTTAAGAGTTTACCGTCAATGCCGTGTTGCTTTATCTTAAATATGAGGCCCTGATGCCATATACGATCAAAGGCCCTTGAAATATCATTAAAAAGTATACACGTAAACTGTTTGTCATCGAAAGCTTGGCAGATATGGTGGTACATGCCAATAAGTTGCTAGGCTGTAGAGTGATCCGGGAGAAAGCCGGACTGGTATTTATAAATGAGATTGTGAATATGGAAAAAGTTACACATGTGTTTGAAAACTATCCTTTACATGACTTTTCCTACACAGCTAAGTAGCGATATCGGTCTAGGACTCTAGCGTCGCTTTTTAAAAAAACAACACGCCATAACCACAGCTGCTGGTTTTCCAAATATCTGGAAATATGCATTCCTGTAATGATCTATTAAAAACTACGCATATCGGTTTTGTTTTAAGTGTAAAATTTGATAACATAGCGTGAGTATTATCAACTGAAGGTATAGCTACAAATAGCCATTTTGGCAGTCAGCCTTTTCTTGATGTGAGATATGATAACTGACTTCACCATTTGGTAGTGTTATTTTCCGAATGTTTGTTAGTTTTGATGAAGTACTTTAAAAGTTTCCAATATTGCCGTTGGTTAGTAACATTTGCTTCAGTTATAACTTATTCGATATTGTTATAGAATTTTTCTTTTGCATGTTTCTTAAGATTATTGACTTTATTCTGAGTCGTTCATATATAGTCCACTCTAAGGGAGTGTTATGGTTTGACGCTTTACGTTTGTTTTTGTCTATCGCGTTGTCTTGAAGCACGGCGGATTTCAGAGTCATTTGTCATTTGGGCGATGGTTACAGTTTTAAAACGGACACACATTTTGACTCGTTCTACAAATTTAGCAGTAAAATGTCGACAAGCGTAATCCGTTATAAAGAACCGTTAAAAGGACCGTTATAAAGAAAAGACCAGTCGGTTTCCCGAATGAGCATGTTCAACTTATCAAAGTCAGCTTTTTTGTAAAGCCACAAGCGTCTAGTATATGTCGGTTTAATATTATAACTAAATTTGACATGTACTTATGTACCAAAATGATCACTGATGTCACTTGGTATATTAAGGTGTATTAATAACACCAGAATTAAAAGCATTTCTTGAGTCCGAAACAACGATTGGATATAAAAGTGTTGAAGAATGATCTGTTACTCTAGTTGGTTCGGTAATCATATTTATCATATTGTCAGTAATGATAATGTCTCTTAGTTTATGATTTTCATCTCCTAATTGATCTTCATTTATGTCTCCGACTATGATAATGTTGTTTGATATTTCGAAAGCCATTTCTATTGTGATATTCAGGTAATACATTTTTATTCGAATTTGGTTGTCGGTATACTGTACATATTAAAAACGAGCCGTTGCGATTATTTATTTTAACCCACATTGTATCCAACATTGGATTCGTATTTCGAGTTCTAATACGCGACGCGATATAAGGTTAGATGAAGTGTACATTAATATTCCACTTGAGTGGAATGTGCTATCTTTTCTATACATGTTACTGTTTACACAGAGTTATTTAGGAAAAACGTGTGGCAACTACTCCTCTGAAACTTCTTGGAAGTATTTTCATGAAACGTTACAGGAATACTCTGTTACAAAAATGAGAATTATTGAAAATAAAATGTATTTACTCTGACAACTATGCGGCTGCTTGGACTTCAAACATGCCTCCTCCAAACACGGCACACAAAAAACATGCTTTGTTTACTGATTAACAAACACTACTCCTTCAAATAATGACGAACATGTAAACAGTTATGATACAGTTCCAAGATCGAGCTGTTCAGATCCTCAGGAGAACGTTTCAAGGTCATGGACCTCTTGTTCTGAAACCGCTTGGCCGATTTTACTATGGTGGATGCTATTGACATCAAGTGGATCATGCACAAGAATAAATATGGTCAATCTGACATTCAAGAACAAATTTTCTCACGAACCGCACCATAGATTTTAACAATTGTTTTTCAGATATTATTGATAGGCACAAACATAGGTATCAAGTTTCTACAAATGAAGTTTCAGGGTATCATCCAACGTTCACGTGAGTTTTTATTGAGATATATAATGAACAGTTTAAAATTATTATTCTTTGGGGTCAAAGCTGACCTAGACCTGGAGTAAAATGATTTTATCTAATGATATATGTGGAAGACATCAACATTCATCTCCTCTCTGAAACGATGCAAGCAGGATTTTGTACATGTTGCATGCAGATACAATTTATAGTGACTTACATAGTGACCCTGGGGCTTAAAATAGATCTGTCCCGAGAGTGACATAACTTTATGTAGAGATATATAAGGAAAACTTCAAAAATCTACTCCTCTGAAACTGGGAAGTCTGCGGCTTGATATGTTCCATGCAGCATCACACTATAGTGATTTACCAGTTATTCAAATGTTGACTCTGTGGTCAAACCTCGCCCCGCCCCAGAGGTGTACAAATTGTGACTCTTGGGTCAAATCGGTGGTCCTGCCCCCGGGGTAACATAACTATATAGAGATTTATACATATAACATTCAAAATCCAAACTTTACTGCTCTTAAACGATGAAGCCTGGAGACTTCATATTTTGCATGCTGCATCATATGATGGTTCTTTACCAAAATTGTACAAATGATAATAATAATAATAATAATAATGACTTTAATTTTAGAAGGTAACATATTAAGACATAGCATTTACACAAGTCTTTTTTACAATATGGCCATCTATAAATCAACAAAATATAACATTGTAAGCCAGTGAAGTAATAATAATAATCTCTTATTACTTCACTGTGTAAGCATATAATGCAAGATAAAACCATACATGCATCACTTTACAACTTCATACTTTTGTAACATAAAATTATAATTCAAACATGGGGTTTCACTCTTTTATTAAAAGAAATTATTTTAATTTACTCTTAAATGTAACTAAAGACAGCGAGGCTCGTATATCAACGGGGATCATGTTCCAAACTACCATTCCTGAATAACCAAAGGTACGTTTAAGAATGTTTGTTCTAAGTGTTAAATGGGCAATATCCTTTCTAGCAACAGATCTTAAATTATAATTTGAATTTGTAGATCAGGTGTTAAATTGTTTAGTGATTTATAAATCATAACACATGTGTGATATTCACATCTTCGTTGAAAGGTAAGCCACTTCTGTTCTTTAAACATTATTTTAGACGGTGTGTTTATAAGCTTCATGAGAATGATTCTAGCAGCCCTTTTTTGAATTT
Organism: Cyrtodaria siliqua; assembly: GCA_037043455.1. Lineage (NCBI taxonomy): Eukaryota > Metazoa > Mollusca > Bivalvia > Adapedonta > Hiatellidae > Cyrtodaria > Cyrtodaria siliqua. Next base: position 6,782 of record JAWPHD010015384.1, on the reverse strand, counting down.
TAAGTATTCTGTTAATAGAGGATTTATTTGTTTGACTCCGTGTTATACAGTCATAATCAAATGTAGACATAATATATGAGTTACAGAACATTTTTTTCATGTCATATGTTAGGTAGTAGGAGATCCTTTTCAACAGATTTATTTTTGACACAAGTTTAGTACATGTTTTAGATATATGATTTTTCCAAGATAATGATTTATCAATATAGATGCCTAGTAACTTTTGTACTTTTACATTTTGAATATCTGTATTATTAATTTGAAGCAACAATGCTGCACAATTTGCTAAAGTTTTATTTGGTCCAATTATCATAAAAGTTGACTTAATGGGATTAATAATCATATTATTTATCGTGCACCAATCATGTACATTGTTTAAATCTGTTTGCAATTTAGTCTGAATACACGATATTGTTTTCCCAAATGCACAAAGTGTTGTATCGTCTGCGTACATATCTACATTGGTGTGCTCAATATACAAAGGTATGTCATTTACATATAACAGAAAGAGTAGCGGTCCTAAGATAGAACCCTGCGGTACCCCGGAAATCACAGGAAGAACATTTGAGATTGTGTCACCGACCTTAACTACTTGGCTTCTGTTTGAAAGATAAGACTGAAATAATTTAATGGATGCTTCTGAAAAATGAAACAGTCTTAATTTAAACAAGATGATTTCATGATCGATCAAATCAAAGGCTTTACTAAGATCTAAAAAGAGTGATTTAACAATATTTCCTGAGTCTATTTCTTTGAGCCATGTATCAACAATGTGTATAAGTGCCGTTTGACAAGAGTGGTTTTTACGAAAAAAGCTGATTGGCGGGCATATAGAATGGGATGGATGTCTTCTTGAAATAGGTAAGCATTTGATTAGCAATAAATCTTTCAATTATTTTTGATATTGTCGGAAGTATTGAGATAGGTCTGTAATTATTTACATCACCTATGTTACCATTCTTTGGAATAATGAGAACAAATGCTTCCTTAAGTTTATCCGGAAAAGCTCCGAGACTCAAACATTTATTTATCAAAGAAGCTATTGGTTAAGTTAAGATATCTCTGCATGATTTTATTATTCTAGGACCTATTCCATCTAATCCCGTAGATTTATTTACGTCTGATTTATCAATTATTGTTTTTACTTCAAAATGTGTGATAAGATCAAAATTAAATACTGAAAACTTTAACTTTTAATCAATTTTTTTTTCAGCAGAAGTGATTATCATAAAACCTGCGTGATTTAATTATGTCAGACTGCCAATTAGGACATACGCATTTAAAAATAATCTCCAATTCCATGCGGTTTGCTTTTAATAACATTTTGAAGTTAGGTGAATACTATTTTCCATTTTTAAACCTATATGTTTGACAGTATTGCCAAAAAGTTTTACCTCAACCCAAATAATTACACTAAATGCATAATTATTTAAAACTGAGTTTACAATTCAAACATGATCGTATGCTTTATTTTAAGACAAAAATATAAATGTTGAATTAAAAAGTTCGAATTTTATCGCAATTTCAAACAAAATACAAATAATAGGACAGTTTGATCGTATTTTACCGATGATTCTATAAATTAACCAAATAAGCATTTTATTCATATTTTGTAAGAAAAAAAGTTATTGTTGCCTTAATATCGCATACCATATAAAGATATATTTGGTCAATTGTGTGTGTTTTGCTCCTAAATCTTAAGTTATATGTTTTTTCCGTTTTTTTCTTAAAAGAAAGTAATGAAACTTATTTTTATAGAGGACATTATAACAATGCCCGCAGTCAAAGCTTCGAGCTAGATGTTTTTTATAAATTTAATGAATTCCATGTTAATTTTTGCTGAAATCGTGAAATCGACAAATAGCCAAAAGAAAAGAAAAAAAAGAGAAGCAAATTCGATGAACTGATATCCCCCGCCGAATGATGCATTATCATCGAGTGGAAGAAATGTGTTCGGATTTTTTTAATTAGTATAAATCATTACCTTGAGCCTTCATGAATTTGAATATCTACTAGATATATGTATTTTCGAAATTTATCACCATAGTAGATTTAAAAAAAAGATGTACCATTTTAAGGCATTGTCTTTTATAGTGGGACTAAATGGCTGGACTGGGTGTAATATTAGCAGGTATGTATACTTTGGGATTGATATATTAATTCTATTCGAAATTTTTTGCAATACTTTTGTAACATCACAATAGTATCACCTTCTACGTTATTTCTATTATTTAGGAATACAAAATAATAGAATATTACGTTTATAACAGAATAATGTTCATGTAAATACTTAGAACAGTAAATATGTCATGTGTTGTATATATGCATTTGCAGTATATCACGAGCCTATGGCCTATTGAATTATGAATAAAAAAAAAATCTTCTTCTTATAATATAGTAATAAATGTAATATACAATAAATGTAGAACTGTATATCAATGATTACTTTTATCAATGATTACTTTTTAATTACCTGGCCATGTGATATTTATCAATCTGATTACTTCATTTCATTACTACGGCTACTATCAGATGATCTTGTTATTTCAGGTGAGGGATGTATTTGACTCAACTAGCTTTAAAATAAATCAAACTTTCATTAATATAAACACTCAAAATAATTTTGACATGTGAGCAGAGCCAAATTTAAGCCAGTGTCACTATTTGAACATACTTGGTAGAGGACATAAGCTGAGAATAAATACAAAATATTAATCTGTTGGCTCTTGTAGTTTCAGAGAAGAAGATTATTTAAGTTTTTTCCTATATAAGTCTATGTAAAACATGTGACCACTGCGGTGGTGCCAAATTATTTTGACTGCAGGGTCACCATTCAAACAAACTTCTTGTTTGTCTGTTTGCGTGTTTGTTTCTGTGTTTTGTGGTTGACTGTCCTCCTTGAATGCTACTTTCCCTGTCCGATCTTTTTATAGTTCTTTTGGTAGAGGACCATAAGCTGAGTGTAAATACAAAATATTAAACCTTTGACTCTTGTAGTTTCAGAGAAGAAGATTTTTAAAGTTTTTCGCTATATATAGGTCTAATTAAAACTGCGACCCCTGGGGTGGGGCCAAATTTGACCCCAGGGTCACCATTTAAACAAATCTGGTAGCGGATCCATAAGCTGATAATAAATAAAAAAAATATTAACCTATTTCTCTTCTCTTGTAGTTTAAGGGGACATTTTTGAAGTTCTTCCCAATAACTCTATGTAAAACTGATTCAAAAAGGGCCCCTAAGCTCCCCATTAAAGAAAAAATGAACCCATGAAAGGTTTCTTATGAGAAAAAAATAAATAATAAAAACGATAAAAAAACACAAAAAAAATCTATGTAAAACTGATCCACCAAGGGCCCCTAAGGTCTCACACCACAATTAATTTTCCCATAGGGTTACTGTACAGCCTTTTCCAACATCTGAGCTTCAAAGCAGGGCAGCAGACATTGTTATTGGTTTAATATCTTCAGTATAGCCAAGACCAGTAATTTAATACAATAAAATACATAAGTTAGCCAGGTTGGTTTTTACCCTATGAAAAATACAAAATTCATACACTATCTAGCTGAATATGTGGTGCTTCGGTCAAACAATTCTGAATTTGATGAAACCTCACATCAACATGGGATTTTCTGTATCATCTGTCTTTTACACTGCAGATGATGCTAAAGCAAATAAAAACCTATTTTTCAAATTTAAAATTGCCTAAAATTGAGAAAAAATAGAATTATTTTCTGTTTTCTTGAACCACATTCTATTTCGTGCAATCCATCATCATAAGTTTCATTAAAATTACCTCAGATTTGTTGTTAATCATAAACGACTATATATACCAAGTTATGTGAATAAATAATATGAAAACATGAAATGTAATTGAGAGTTCAGTGTACACTAGACGTACACTGATGATAAATGCTAATACAACATTTGTTTTTCCTCGGTAGAACCAGTATTGTATACTTCCCCGCCATCTGTAAGAATCGACACTTTCTCTTTTGACAAGTCAAACTCCCATGGGATTCGAAACCGCTGCGTTTGAAACTTCTCGCCTCTCACCGATGCGGGTTGAATCCCACTGGAGCTCGACTTGTGAGAACGTGTTGATTCTTACAGATGACGGAGGTATACCATACCAGTTCTACAATGAAAGGGGGTGTCTTCCCCCACTACTAAATATCAAACGTCAAATACAGCCTAAAATGTGCAGAAAGTAACGTAAAACAATATTCAACAACAACCAATATCACTTACCTCCATGGTACACGTATGTCTCTCAGTACCTTTAGTACTTTGACTTTTTCGATATGACGTTATTTCTATTTTAATTTCATCCAATGAAACGGGTTATTGATGACTTCCGTTTCTTAAAAATAGGTCTAGGTTGTTGCACAACAAAGTGAAAGTAGAATCTTAACCTATATAAACACATGCTCGCGATTTATTATTAGCGCCCAGTGTTTACATTATTTCTGCGGAAGAAGCCGATTAACAGATTCAGTAAAATGTTCAAAAAGTAGGCAAACACGGAGTTCGCGTCTGGAAATACGTTAAAGCTTCGAATATCTACTTACCTGCGTCGATATAGGTGAGCTGAAATATTTTGTTTTATTGTTGCGATTCGGGGATATTTTTATAGTCAACTTTCTTAATTATATTAATTAATTCGTTGACAATGATTGTAAATATATGTAATATTACTCGTATATTTCTTGCATACACACAATATTCTCAGATGTTGTTACACAGGATATCAAAATACGCTTGTCAAAAAATGTCAGCTACAAATCTTTCACTTCCTGTACGTCCTCTCTTCGGTTATGTCAAATCTGATGTTACATGATATGGTATCTATGACAAAGGGCTTAGGCTAAGGGGGGTGAGGGGTTGGACGGGCCGGTCGAGGAAACGTAGGTGTGTGTGTGGTGGTGTGGGGTGGGGGTGGGGGGGGGGTGTGGTGGGTGGTAACGATTATTTTGATATCAGGGTGCATATTATAAACGTCCATGGATATGTAAAAAAAACACAAAAAACACACACAGACGTCGTCAAATAATGAGACTATTGGGGGGAGTGGGTGTGTCTCGTAATAGGATAACAGCAAAACAAACAAATCAAATGTAAAGAAACAGTTAAGGCACCCCACCCCCACATCTTTGACCAATATACACTGCCACTGTGTTTTGCACCTTTCCACCTAGATGTGCGACTCATAACTCTTATTGTGTGTACCTACCATAGATAAAGCGGCGGACGAAGGACAGAATTATACAAATGTACACATTGATTGGCTAATCCCTGTCCTAGATTCGCAACATGTATGATTCATTCCTATCAGATCCCCACAGATACCCACCCCCCCCCCCCCCCCCCCCCCCCCCCCAATGCCCACACTAGTCCCTCTAAAAAGATGACATAAAATAACTGTGTCACATTGCAACATGCTAACATAGTTATCGATATGGGGTCACATCGATCATGCGTTTCGTGGGGGTGTCTATAGGGTTCCGATTTACAATTGGCAAATACGATTCGGAGTGTTCATTATTTCTTCGCTATATATCTCGTTTTAGTGTGCAAATATATATTAAATATGTAATTAGTGCAGTTTAGTAATATGAAAATACATTTTGCTTTGAAACATTAAAATAATTGTAAACAACGATCCTAAATATAACGAGCAATCTTGATTTTTTAAAAAAAATAGTGCGTCTCGTTAGTTTTTTTGCATAAATTGCATTTGTTGAATCATTAAAGTTCCCCGACCATGTTTTGTTTCATGAACATGTTTATGTTTATTTAAATCAAAATCAATACACCAAAATAAATATTTACAATTCGCACCTTGCAATATCTGTGAAAAAGCGAGAATAAGATATTATTTGATGACGTAGAAAACTTTGAACAGGTAAATTAATCCACATGTAGGTACTATGTATGTATAATTTATCTGGCAATAGTTGTGCAGCTATACAATTCAGATTTACCTGCATTTCCCCGTGAAGTCACGCAGTGGTAAAAGTAGTATCTACGTCAAGCAAATAATACTTATGTTTTACATATAACTTAGTAGCGGTTTTTAAATATATGTTTCTCTCCGGACTATCAAGAAATGTTCATATTTAAGAGTTAATTTGTCAATTGCTAATACTACACAAAGGGTGGTCATTTCATCGTTAATATTAATTATAAGAATTATTTAAAGCAAATTGTTTTTGCATATTAATAACTGCTGATTACATTTCACCAATAATATACTCAAACCTATGGTAGAATAACGAAGAAAAGTTGAAAACTCAAAATTCGTATTTAAATATATGCAAGCAGATTTAAAGTCAAAATGATACTGGATAAATAAATCGAGAGGCTAATTGAATGCTTGAGTAAAGACTTCAATATTGCCATGTGTCTCTTTAATGTGTGTCGTTAAATCAGCTCTAACACGTACCGTTGTCTCTTTCTAGAACACAGTCATGTTTACTTCGCCAGTTTATCAGCAATGGACAGGGTCCCGATGTGATGCCCAAGGAATTTGACAGTGTCGACGGCATCCCCGCAAATAATGTACCATACTCACTAAACAAGAAAGGCCGCTGGAACTTGCCGGCTATGATAAAAGAAAACATTCTTCATGGCGACACATCGACGACGAGTACGGTATACAGCTTATAGAGCGTCATAAAATAAACAAGCAAGCTGACTGTGTCGGTGTTTTCTCCACCACTGGCATTCTTAAGAAGTGTCTGTAGCAAAGTCAAAATTCAATCAAAATCGAAACGCAGGCGTAC